>AYEL01060228.1:0-50383 GCA_000484575.1 Olivierus martensii | reverse complement strand
CAGTCATATCCACCGTCGCACGAGTAACTCCTCAACTAATTGTAAAGGTATTGTTCTCCGACCTAATTGTCGGGTCAGTAATTTATGTAATTATTTGATCTCTCTCCAATAAAAGAAGATGTTTGTGCTTACAAACGTTGTCTCAGTGTCCGTTCTGTCCAGCCTCTCATCACCCGTCCTTATCCGCGTCACACGCCGCTCTTAGGCTATCCGCCTGTCGGAGACCGCTTGTTTTAATTCAGCGGGCTTCACGGGCACGCGGGCCTCACAGAGTAAAATATGAAAATAAATATTTCTTAAACAGTTAGTGTTAAGTTTATCGTGGTTATTAATTTAAATGATGAACAATGATGTAAAAATATGGTGTAAAATCTGAAAATAAATATTTCTTAAACAGTTAGTGTTAAGTTAGTATTGTGGAAATAAATATTTCTTAAACAGTTAGTGTTAAGTTTATTGTGGTTATTCTTCATCCTATATTTCTTAAACAGTTAGTGTTAAGTTTATTGTGGTTATTCATCGTGGAACTTAGCTAATGGCCGGAATCTCACAAAGCAAGAACCAATTACCATATTTTACAGATTATACTTTGAATAGTACCTCGTACTATTCAAAGTATTTTCTAATACTTTGAATAGTACGAATTCGATTAGTGCGAGAAATTCATGGAACCAATTATTTGCACTAATCAAGGCCTACCTGTACAATTAGTGCCATAACAAAAACTGCAAAAAAAAAAAACAAGTATTTTTGTTTGGCACCAACTTGGCAGCTTTTGTATTCGCACTAATCAAGGCCTACCTGTACAATTAGTGCCATAACAAAAACTGCAAAAAAAAACAAGTATTTTTGTTTGGCACCAACTTGGCAGCTTTTGATTATCTCAATAAATTATCTGATTTTAACAAAAATTTTATCTCAAAGTGTAGTGTATAAATCAATTAGCATATAATTTTACTGAATTTTATTTTTTGTGGTATAGTTTATTCTGTTCATAAATATAATATGATTATTTAAATTTATTATTGTAATATATTAGATGATGAATTTGTACAGCAAATATCTATATATATACTGGTATATAAAATGCAATGTTTGTCTGTCTGCCTGTTCCTCAAAAGATCCCACACAGTTTAACCCTTTAAGAGATTTCACATGGCCTTATGGGAACATAGGATATCTTGAGTTGAGTTTGCCCCAGGAGGTGAAGTATTTTGGGGTGGAAGCAGAATGCCTTCATTCAAATCCTTTAAAGTGATATTTGAACTCAGGATGATGTCACAGTTGCAAATGAAAAATATCTATGTGCACTAGGAACTGGTGTTTACATTGTCCCCTTAAATAATTGCATTCTCAATTTGAAAGAGGAATATATAGGAGTGACCAAACAAAATCTGTCTGATAGATTAGCCAAGCACCGAAAAGATATAAAGACAGGAAAATACAAAACTGCACTTGTGAAACAGGCCTACCAGTATGATCTAAAAATCAAATGGAATGAAGCAAAGGTAATTAACCTGTGTTTAATTTCAAAAGAAGATTTTTTAAAAAACTAATAACTATTGAGAAGTGAGGACAGAAAAAAATAAACTATTGAGGAAAGCTGGACATAAAAATGCGATCAACAACATAAGACAAGAAAGCTTCCCAAGACCATGGGTATATCTTGCAAAGAAAGCCTAGGAATTAGTGCTTTATCTTGTTTTTGTTTTGAAATTTTAAGGACATATTATTATTAAGCTTATTTATATCTATATTTTTATCTGTGTTTTATGTGTTAAACATTAAATCTGTTAAATCTAATAGTTACATTTTGTATACTTTTAGAATTTGAATTTAAAAGCTTTTAGAATTAGAACACAGAAACAAGGATTCTAAAAGCTGTTAAGTTCAACATATATTACACAGATTACAACATATATAACAAATATTACACAGAAATAAGGAATTAGAATTCCTTGTTTCTGTGTAATATTTTCTGTATATTCTGTACTGGTTACTACAGAAGATCACTTATACTAGCTGAAAACACTTCAATAAATAAAATATTTTGGATCTAACTCAACTGCTGCAATAGTGCTGTTTTATAGTTTAATTTGAGAATAATTGCATAAATTTTAAATTTTTAAACAAAATCAATTTTTGCAATTTTTAATGTTTTAAATATTTTATTTAATTTAAAAAAAAAAATTAAATAAAATATTTAAAACATTAAGACTATATTGTTCTTTCATTTGAGAGAACAATATAGTCATTAATGATTCTTTTGGAATATATATTCACTTTTTTATGCTTTGATGAAATATTTTTCAACCTAATTATACAGTATTTTGTTTGGAATTTATAGTTAACTCTATTAAAAGAATAAATTGATAAATCAATTACCTGTGGTGAATCAGAAATATCATTTGATTTTCTCTTTTTGCTGTTAGGTGTGTTCAATATTTCAGCTGTTATGCACGAATTTTTATTTTTCATCACATTAATATCTTTTGCTGTTAAAGGACTGATTTCTTCAAATGTCTTCACTCTATCTGATAGAAGTCGTTGCCTACCACTAATTGTTGATTCAGTTTTAGAATTTTGCAGTTTCAAATTCAGTGTTTTTAAAAATATCATTAAGTTTCTAGGAGGACAATTTGAAATCATGAGCTGTAAATTTTGGTTTGATAATCTAATTGTAGCTTTACCTTCTTTAACAAATCTTTTGTGTATGGTCACATCCTTCATAATATATTTTGCATTGAATTTATCTGATTCTACTTTAAGAATTATGTCTCTGAATTCATTTCTACCTAACAAAAGCTGTACTGATTTTAATGAATTACATTTAGCATTAATTCCAGTTTTACCAGTGTTTTCTATATTAACTGAACATTTCAATGCATCTTCCATGATATTTTGAGACATTTTTTGAATATAATAAAATTAAATTAGCTTTTTAATAATGAAACTGCTGTATCATTTTATGGCTAAACACCTATAGGAAAAAAAATTGTTTCAATGAACTATCAAATTTTATACTTATAATTAATAAATGAAAATAATTAAAATAATAAATATCAATATTCTAAGATGATCAGAACCAATACGGACTGTCAACTCATGATAAATGACATGATGGGGAAAATAGGAAAACAGACACAGGTGCAACTGCGGGGAATTTGGGGAGATTGTTGATGTGGTGAGGGTCGTTGACTGGCAGTAGTCAGTGCAGGTGGTCAACCACAAGTGTAAGGACTGTAATCTAGAAAAAGACAAATAAAGTTGACTCTTAACAAAGATTGTGTAGTGAATGGTTATCACAGATACTACAAATATAAAATACAAAGTATGTCCAAATGAAAAGGTAATACATGATACAGTTCAGTCAGGAAAAGTCAGATTTAAAAGTAATTTCCATAGGCTTGAAGGCAATTAATCCCATTGTTTAGGAAGGTGAAGGATTCTCTATTCATAGAATTCCTTTGGCTGGGATCACATTACTCTGTCACAGCAAGCTTGACTTTACTGTCCAATTAAAAATGCCTCCCTTTCAACTCTCCTTTAGTGAACCAAACAAGTGGAAGATGCATGATGATAAATCAGAGCTGTAGGCTGCAAAAAAATTTTACTTCTACCTTACCATCTTTGTTTCATTGCACTTTGTTGGGTAAGTGCAATGAAAGCAGTAGTTGGGTAAAAGAACGATGTGCCAACTTGTGCGAGGGACAAGAGCAACAGTTAGTTTATTTTAAAGCTATAAAGTTGTCACGTTGTGCTGACCGTCTTATTTTATTTTTGGTCATTATTTTGGTCATTCACCTTCAACAGTAATAGGAGAAAAATGTGCTTGCAACATTCTTCCACTCACATTTTCTCCAGCACCTCATCTTTTGGCATCCATAAACCTAGATCTTCAAAAAATTTTTTGTGCTTTATTAAACTTAGTGCTTTGGTAAATATGTCACTCACGAGATCTTCCGATTTGATATATTTTAGTTCTACTTCATAACTGTTGATCTTGTCCTTGACACAGAGATAATTTAGCATCACGTGTCGCATCCTCTTTGGGTTACAGGTGTTTTTTCCTATTTTTATTGCAGCTTGATTATCTGTGAAGATGTTTGTTTTCTTGTCTTCATCTCCTATTTGGAGTTCCTTCATCAGATTCTTAATCCAGGTAATCTCTTTAATAGTATCACACACTCCATAATATTTAACCTCGCATGTGGAAAGTGCTATTGATTTCTGTTTTTTCGAGTTCCAGGAAATGCTTGCATCGCCCAATTTTACTACGAATCCATTGGTTGACTTTCTGTCTGTCAAATGTCCGTCTAGACTTGCATCTGAATATCCAATTGTGTTTCTGTTTCCTTTCAATACTAGTTTTGCTCCTTTTGTGCCTTTCAAGTATCTTAGGACTCATTTTGCATGTTTCCAGTGCATCTGGTCGTAATAATTATTAAACTGAGTGTACTGAGTAAGTAGTGAACTGCAAAATTAATATCTGGTCTTGAATATTGCTCTATATACATGAGAGCTCCTATAAGAGATTGATAAGGCAGCTTCTGATTTGGCTCTTTTGCTTTCTCTAAGTGTAAGTCCTTTTCCATCAGGGTTCCGATCAGTTTTGCGTGTTTCATGTTAAACTTTTCTATTAATTCTACTATATATGATTCCTGGTCTATTGTGATCTCACATTTTTCTCTATTTCTTCTTATTCGCAGCCCTAAAATCGTTTTTGGTTCGCCAAGGTCCTTTATATCCGTTCCTAAGTCTTTAATAATAACATTTGCCATTCTTTCGTCGGATGTTGCCAGTATGAAGTCGTCAACATATATTCCTAGTATTGCCATTTTCTCCCTTCTCTGAATACATGCACCTGTCAGTTTTAATCTTTTGAATTTTTGTTTCTTTAGAATACAATCCAGTTCTTTGTTCCATTCCCTTCCGGATTGTTTTAAGCCATACAGTGCTTTTCAGAGCTTACAAACATTTTCCATTTTGTGTTTCTCAGTTCTCATTCCTTGTAGTAACTCCATACATATATATATATATATATATATCCTATATTTAATTTTTATTTTAAATTATAATATTTTTATTTAATCTTACAAATATTTTCCATTTTGTCTTTCTCAGTTCTCATTCCTTGTGGTAACTCTATATATATATCCTCATTTATTTCTCCATGTAAATATGCTGATTTAACATCGAGTTTTCTTAGTGTCATATCCATCTGATTTGCTATAGCTAACATTACTCTTAAAGATTCCTTTCTCAATACTGGTGAGTATGTTTTATCATAGTCCACTCCCAGTCTTTCATAACCTATGGCAACTAGTCAAGCTTTATATTTTGGTTTACTGTTGTTTTCTACGTTTTTTATTTTGAAAACCCATCGAGATTTTATGACTTTCATTCCTGGTTCATGTTTGACTATTTCCCAAGTTTGCATGTCCTCGTGATTTTAATTCTTTCATGGCCTTGATCCAGTGTTCACGGTTTTTACATTTAACTGTTTCATCATAACTTTGTGGTGTATCACTTTTGACATTATTCTCCTCACATCTGTAGCTTTTGGCTCTAGGAATAATCTGCATTCTCTTTATTTGCCTCCTTTGTCTCATGGAATGTCAAAGACTATTCTGTTGTTGGTTTTGTTGGTTGTGGCTAGTTTCATCCTCATCATTATTTCCTATATCACTTAGACTTTCATTATCATTTGGGTTGTCACTTTCATGATTAACGCTCTCACTGGTCTGATCTCGATTCTGTTCACCCTCAAAGTAATTCCTTTCTTCGGTGCTCCCACTTAAGATAATTATTCCCCTTTCTTCTGAGATTTCTCTGCATGATGTATTTAATAGCTTTGATCCTTTCTCCTGTTCTTAGAATTTTGGTTCTCGAGAAGTAATGAATGCTCTCTTTTTAGGATCATACAGCCGATAGGCTCTTTTATCACGAAAATATCCTATATGGATCAAAGGTGTAGCTCTTGCATCTAATTCGTCTCTTTTATTCTGCTGGATGTTCACATAAGCTTTACAGCCAAAGATTCTTATATGACATATAGAAGATTTCCTACCTGTCCACAGTTCTTCCAGTGTTTTATTTCCTGTTGCTTTGTTGACGCATCTATTTCGTAGGTACACGGCAGTAGACATCACCTCGGCCCAAAATTCCTTTGGTAGTTCAGTGTCCAATAGCATAGTTCTTGCAGCTTCAATGATTGTTCTATTAGTTCTCTCTGCTAGACCATTCTGTTCTGGAGTATAGGCGATTGTTGTCTGATGTTGTATGCCTTTTTCTTTAAAGTAATTTTGTAAAGTATTATTCACAAATTCTCTGCTATTATCCGAATGTATCGCTCTTAGCTTTCTTCCTGTTTCATTTTCTGCTCTATTTATAAAGTCCTTCAGGTTCCATTCTGTATCATATTTGGTTTTTATGAATTCTACACAAATTCTTCTGCTATGGTCATCGATGATGACTAAGAAGTATTTGTCTCCTCCTAGTGATATTGGTTTAATTGGTCCAATTAAGTCTACGTGTATTAAATCAAGAACTTTCTCAGCATGGTTGGGTTGAACACTTCCAATCGTTTTGCAAGGTCATTTTGCTTGGATACATGTTTCACAATCTTCTACTCTTTCGTATTGAAATCGCATCCATGAACAATTCCATTTCGTACCATATATCGCAGTGTCTTATAGCTCACATGTGCCATCCTCCTATGTAAAAGGCAAAGATCATTTTCCTTTACACTCCCACATTTGTAAATATCCATATTTTCATCTCTTCCTTTGACGTTGATACGCATTCTGTAAAGACCATTTTTCTCATATGTGACGAATGCTAATTGTTCCTTGTTGTATGCTTTGCATGTCCCTTTTTCTATAACTAATTTCATTCCTGCTTTGTCCAATCGACTTATCGATAACAAAGTGTCTTCTAATACTGGTATGTATAATACTTTTTTTAGAGTTAGCGTTTTATGGTCACTGTCCCTGGTTGGTGTCAGAACGATATCTTCCATTCTGATTGCATCACATGGTGTCCCCTCTGCCATTTCAACATGTCCACAGTTCTTATGTTCTAATTCTGTGAATGTATCCTTTCTGTTTATCATATGGCTTGTAATTCCACTATCCAGTATAACATTGATGCAATTGTCATATTTATCTTCTTTTGTATTCTTTGCCATGGAATCATTCTTTATTAATTGGTCTCTCTTATAGACATCACATTCACTCTCTCTTATATCATTAGTTAAGGCTATTGCAGATTTTGTTTCATTTGAATGAACACCGAATGAGTTATATATAGATGATTCTTCACATATATCTCCTACTCTGTTTGACTTCTGATGATGTTTGGCGTCGCGGTTCCTGTCATAGTTTTCATTCACATGTCTGTAGTTCGTTTTTTGACTGAGCCCATTACAGCCATTTCGATTTGCCGCCCAACTTGAGTTAGTCTGGTTTTTTCTTTTCTGCCAACAATCTCGGGCGATATGTCCAACCTTTCCACAGTTGAAGCATTTCTTAGATTTATTTTTCTCATTTGATTTATAATTACTTATATTATACGCCACTTCATTGTCATGATGTTCAAGATCATGTGAACATAGAGTTATTTCTCGTTCCATAGCTTGCTTGATTAGGATTGGTTGTAATTCACTTCGTTTAGTAGCATCGAAAATTCTTGCTACATTTTCTAAGGATCTCGGTAAACCAGATAAGATGTATTGGGCCATTTCAGCCTTTGATATTCCATTGCGAAGAGATTTTAGTTCTTCTACGAGGGTATTTGTGCAATCGAAATATTTCTGAATGGTATCATTCTTCCGCCATTTCGTAGTACTTAGTTTGGACTGCAAAATTAATTTCCTCTCAGATCTGCTTCATTTATTTCTTTAAGTTTATCCCATACTTCTTTAGTGCTGGCCAAAGTTGTGACATACTGTGTCTGGTACTCAGATATGGCGTTGAATAGGATACTGATCGATTCGGCATCTGCCTTTTTCCATTCGTTATACTTCAGCTCATTATCCTCGTTATATTCTGGTGGCGGTTTACAGATTGCTATCCACCATCCCTTTGCCTTTAAATATGCCTCAATTCTTCTTTTTCCAGATTGGATAATTATTTCTCCCACATATTACCCATCATAGTATCAGCCATCTTAACGATTTCTATCAAAGCTTGGATCTCGGAATATTCTTATTACTACTTATTTCTCACCTTGAACATTCACTTTCCTTTTACTTTACTATGCTTCTAGTCTTGTAAGCTTCTTTTATAACTGTTCACTGGGCCCATAACCTTTGTTGGGCAAGTGACGACAAAGACGATGACGATGTCTGAGAGAAGGGAAAAGAACGTTGTGCCAACTTGTGCGAGGGACAAGAGCAACAGTTAGTTTATTTTAAAGCTATAAAGTTGTCACGTTGTGCTGACCACCTTATTTTATCTTTGGTCATTCACCCTCAACAGTTATAGGAGAAAAATGTGTTTTCAACACACTCTTCACCTTTTCATTCTGACATACATTATACTTATTCTTTAATCTTAAGAAATCTCATAATACATATACTAGTACCTCAAACATTTATGAGGAATAAATTTCAAATTCTTTTACAGAAACAGAAATTTATGAATAAGCATTTTGAAAAATTTTCTAATCTAAGGGATCTTGACTCCTTATAAATTTTTCAAGGAATGATATCAGGATTCTCTGAGTGGAAATGTAGATGCATTTCTATATAGTTATTCAACCAAATATGGTCTATACCATGAAATGAAATTATTACAGTTTTCAAAATTACAGCTTAGTAGCCAAATAGCACATTATGATTTCCAGTTTTATAAGGTTGCCATTTACTGTCCTCAAAGATTTATAGTGTACAGTTAATACCAATATAATGAATAGTTAGACTGCTACTTGTAACAATTAGCTTCTTATTGATTATAGAAAAGTCCTATGTGTTTTAAATGCAAGATTAGTAATATTTTTGATTAACAGTCACATCTGTAGCAAATGTGATTTTGTAAAAATTTATTGTTAATTTTCTTGCCTAAAGATGTCAAATTTTTAGAAATACTGTATTCAAATTTTGTGACTATTTTATGAATATCTGAATTCTTAAATGCTGTGAGGTTGATGTATAAGTTTTATTGTATTTCTTAATATAGTATGAATAATAGTATATATAATGATCAAATTCTGCCCCTCAACTATGTGTTATAATATATACTGGGTGTTTTCAAGCACCCGTACTACTCTTTTTTTCTTGGAAACGCGATGAGATAGGAAGTTTTGATTACCAAAGTGGTAGTCGGTAGTAGCACTCGAACCGCAGGTGTGACAAGTCTCACCATCACAGTTCAGCAGGAGCGATACTCAAGAACAAGGGTTTTGGACTTGTTTCAGCCCTTTATGAGTGCCATGGATGTAACCAGATGCCCTATGTCAGATTCTTCCTTTTATTATTGCTTGAATAGCCCCATCGCCGGTACATGCAGCAGCATCTTTTTTTGTGATATCTCACAATCCGTAAGTGATATTAAAAAACTTTCAAAACAAAAGTTGTTTGTTTTTCACAGTTCTATCCAATTATGCCAAAATCGGCATTGGTTTCCATTGGAGATTTCATAGTTGACCCCTTGTGCCCCTACTTCCGATGGGCCCACAAAATTTTTATCATGCCCATTCGATTCTTCAGGTATACTTTGGTAATCAAAATTTTTTCCCCTACTTCCTATCTCATCGCGTTTCCGAGAAAAAAGGGTGGTACGGTGCTCGAAAACACCCGGTATATTATCACACATAGTTGAGGACAGAATTTATTTATTTATTTAGTAAATATGTAAACTTGAATTCATCAATGTATTATGTAAGTTAAATTTATATAAATTGTTATATAATATATATTTAAAATATAAACATTATATTCTAAGTTTAATCAAAAAATAGAAAATAGAAAATAATTTAATACAATGCATACATACACTTTATATTATTTTATGATAATTATTTATGATATTGCTGTCAATAGTAATATTAACTATTGTTATGATAATGTCATAATCATTGTTTGTGATAATACTATAAAAAATTGCAATATTGCACTACGTATTTACTAAATAATAAACATGATTTAAATATATTTTGCACGTTAAAATTTTTTGCATAAAATTTAATTTAAGTCAATTGATTTTTAGAAAGATACTATATATTATTGAAAGCTCTTTTAATTGATTTAAAATATAACAAATTAAATAATTTCTAATCACTGTATCATGAATGCAAATTCAAATTATGAATATCAAAGTTTACGGTTTCAGAAGACATTGAACCAATAAGATGAAATTATGAAATAGGGGGAAAAAGCACCTACCGGTATAATGTTTTCCAAGAAAGAAAACTTTTAATGTTTAATTTTGTTATTTATATTTAAATATATTATATTTTAGAATTTTACTTTGTTTGAATGTATAATTTTAAAATTAATATAGAATAAAGTCAGCTGATAAGAACTGATAATTTTGATCAAAAACATTTTCAATATATAAATAAATCTACTGATTGTGCTGTATTTCTTGATTGATTAATTTATATAGAAGGCAGATTTCATGTTGATGATTGAAGTAGATTTTATATGTACATTCTGCTAAATAAATAAATAAATAATTGAGGTTTTTTAAATTATTTCTGATAAAATATTAAAATTTTTAATTTAATTTTAGCTACTTTAGATTTATTTTTATCCTCGTTCACTATTATCATTATTTTATCAGCATTTATAAAAGATTATCTGTAATTAAACAGCATTATTCAAAACATCTAAAGATATCAAAATGTCCAAGATCATCATCATAATTGATTTTTAAAGCTAAAAATCGAAAAATTTTAAAAAGAAAGTTGAAATATAGGATATCATTAGAAACATGCATATTATTATAAAATTTCGTCTATTAACAGATTTTCAATAGAATAAATCAAATTTTTACCTGAAATATCTATGTAACATTAACTCGCACTTTCAACCACGTTACTTAAAGGGTTTTAAATTTAAATTTTATTCTTCATGGGATTGGTTGAAATTTGACCAATAATCGCTTGTCTACTAAATAATTTAATACGATTAAGGAGAGAAATGTCGACGTAAACATTGAGCCAGAAAGAAAGAAATAGGAAGGTATTTTCTCTCAATATTTTAAATTTATTAGCATTTCATATATCTGAAGATTTTAAAGATAAATTTTCATTGAAGTCGTAACTCATTTGCCATTATCGAAGCACTAGCATAACTATTCACAGGCGTTGTCGGACGGCATGATTTCATTATACTCTACTCTATATTATATACAAGTATATAACGTTACATGAAAACGATAATTAAAACAACGAATGTATTATCGCTTTTATTAGTTATAATTTATATCAATATATCAGTAAAGAGTTTATAAATACAAGCAAAAACAAACTTCAGTAAATGAAATGCTTAATTTAAAAATTAAAATATTTTTTCGTGTTATTTCTTGCGTCATGTAAAGCGACGTGCTATAAATACTTATTGATTTTTTATAACAAAAATTAAAACTTTAATCTATATTTAATTTATTCCATTTTTATAATTGTAATTAATTAAAAAGAACTGCAAAAAAAATGTTTTTCGTGTAATTAAAATAAATCTTTCATACACCTTGCTCGATGAAAACATTTAAATTTTTATTGTAAAAACGAATTAAATACTATACGGTGTTAATAAAAGGATTCACTCAGTATGAAAATGCTGCATAGATTTTAAATGCATTTTATATAGGCTATGAAGATTTTGTTATATTATATATATTCGTTTTAATCAAGCTGATAAATTTTAAAAGCTGATTTGTGAAGAAATAGCAAAAACTATCTAAAGTGATGAGAGAAGCATAATGCAATTCATCATTAAAATTTGAGCTTATGTTAAAAATGCTATTTATTACACATCAATATACAGGTACAGATCAATATATAGATTTCCCCCGTTTTACAAAAATTTGCTTAACACTATTTTACTTTTATGAAAAAAAAAAAAAAAAACCTATACAAAAATTTGCTTAACACTATTTTACTTTTAGAAAAAAAAAAAAAAAAACCTATATTAGCACCTGTTTTTGCTAACCAAAAGAAACCCAAAGAGGATTTTCACTTTTACAAAAAAGAAGATGCCAGATGGCTACATGGTAATGTAGTAGCTTACTAACCTAGAGAAATCTGGGTTCAATTTTGGACTCTTATCTTCAATTTTTCAGGAGGGGTACAGTTTGGGCTGTTGAACTCCAATTTTTAACATTCTAGTTGACCTTATCATGGATGTTGACCAGTCTCTGATGGTCTCTAAAAATCACTATTGCCAGATACCATATATCCCATGTATGATGTGGCATTTAACTGGAAAGTGGTCCTTAAGTAAAACTACAATCTACATACATTATTTCTACTTTATATGGCTGTGAATTTATCATAACATTCATGTTTTATTTTGGTTTTTATATGTTATTTAGTATGATTTAGTATGTTATTTTTTGAGTCTGAAAATATTCAAAAATTATCATCATCATTAAAAATTCCCATATAAATTAATGGTAACTGCTTCTTTGCCTTACACCTTTTTGGTTTACGAAAAGTTTCTTAGGAATGCCCAACTTTCATTAAGCAGGGAAAACCTGTACTCTAAAAATAATAAATAATAATTCTCACTGGAAATACCATTATATGAACCAGACCTATGGTATATTTGTAGAAAATTTTATCATATCTTCCTTTTTATCAGTTTTTATAAAACTAGAAATAAATACATTTCTTTTGAAGAACTTCATGTTAAAAAACCTAACAATACTATGCTATATATTAAAATTCATTAACAGCACAAAAAATATCTTGCATTCATTTTCAAATCTTTTACATAGACGTCTGGCAGATAGTTTTATTAAAGAATATTTAAATTGAAATTGAAATTTTCTTTAATGAAATTACCTACTAGATTTCTATATCAAAATTTCAATAAGTTTTATTATAATAGAAACATCATTTATTTCATAATTCATATACTAAAATGTTTATTGTCTAGACAAGGCAATCCTCAGTATCCATTCAAAAATAAACAGAATTATGATTGTTTTGTATTAGCCAATTTATAAATTAAAAGAGTATCATATTGTCATGTTTTGTAGGTTTACGAGTTCGTAGAGAAAGAGTATCATATTGTCACGTTTTGTGGGTTTACGAGTTTGTAGAGAAGAGTATCATATTGTCACGTTTTGTAGGTTTACGAGTTCGTAGAGATTAGTGATTTTATTTTGATTGTTTTGCATTATGCCATTTATAAATTAAAAGATTTGTTTTGCATTATGCCATTTATATATTAAAAGAGTATCATATTGTCATGTTTTGATTATGCCATTTATAAATTAAAAGAGTATCATATTGTCATGTTTTCTGAGTTTACAAGTTCATTAATAAAGAGTGAATACAGCTATATTTCGTATAGTCCAATTTATTAGTATCATATTGTTACGTTTTGTAGGTTTACGAGTTCGTAGAGATTAACATAAATTAAAAGAGTATCATATTGTCACGTTTTGTAGGTTTACAAGTTCGTAGAGATTAATAACACAGAGTGAATAGCTATATTTCGTATAGTCCAATTTATTTACGCACAAAACAAAATAATTAATGTAAATGTTAAAGTAATTAATGTATTCTAATCAAAGTTCTAAATTATAAATATAAAATTCTTACATCATATTTATTCTAAAATAATCTGGCATATAATGGGTTTGATTTAAATCTTAAGTCCAGCACTATTTTTTACAGAATTTAGTTTGTAGATTTGATTATGAAAGTGAGATGAATTAAAAAGTGCAGAACATTTTCCATGATTTTTCATGATGTAGAACATATCAAAATCTAGGATTGCCCTGCTTATAATTAAACAGTTGGCTGATATAATTTATTAATTTAAAATATCAGTATTTAAAATTGTCAATCTAAAGTATTTATAGAAAAAAAAATATAAATTAAATTATATAGGTCAAGTATGCAGTTTCAATTTGATCATGCTAAAAACCAGTTTATTTACCAATAATATTTTTTTTAATCAAAGATGACAACATTTGGATGGAAGCGAAAAATTGGTCAGAAGGTATCAAAAGAAGCATCAGATGCATTCAGTGACAATACAAAAGATGATGATCAGCTTTTACAAGATCCCAAAGATCATAATGTTCAGAATTTTAAGAAAAGAAAAATGTCATTATTAGAAGAATGCAAAAACAAAAGTTTGAGATTAAAAAATGAAGGCGAGATGTTAGCAGAAAACGAAAGGTTGGTATTTTATTTTTCAATTTGTTTTTGAAAAATGGAATTTAAATTCAATCCATTTTATATTAAAGATATTGGGAAGCAATTAAAAAATGGGATAAAGCAATTCAGTTAACTCCTACAGATGAAAAATTATATGAAATGAAAGCTCAGGTATGTTTTATCTGATCAGAATAGTTATGCATTATTATAAAATATATTGGAAGTCTTCTTATTTCGTATTCTGTTAACCAATATTTATAATCAAATACATGTATTCCCCAATTTATATAAGTAATTGGGACCAAAGTTTTTACATAATCAAATTTTGCAGAAAGAGAAAATAATTTTTTAATAAAAATTCCAAAGCAGAAACTACCAGAGCTAATAGATTACTGAGAATGTACCTATACCACATTATAGTGTCATATTGTTCTCTGACTAAAAGGGAGACAATGATGCTTAGACTGATATCATGACAATACTATATACCGGTACTTAAGATTAACAAACAATGTGCAAAACATAAATAAATCAACATGACATTAAAATAACATGAACATTTAAATGTTGTAAACTAGCATGTTCAGACTTGTAACTTATAAATACAATTATTAAAATATTTAAGCTCTAAAAATTTTAAAATTTAAAATAAATTAAAATTTTTTATATAAGTTCAGATTTATGGAAGTCAGATATATGCAAGTCAGGGAATACCTGTTACTACTTATCAAGCCAAATGATCCTAGTATACCACTTTGGAATTAAACTGTAATTAATAATTATTTTATTACTTTGTACTACAATCCAGCATCTATTATAATTGAACTTTAATTTTTGACTAATTTTCTGAAATAAAAATTTATCTTGGCCTGGAGTCAAATCAGGAACTTTAGATTAATGCCCTGATGCCTTAACTAGTTAGACTACCAAAGCAATTTAAATTTTATTTAATTTAAAATTTAAATAATTAATAATTAATCCAATAGATGGTGGCACTGCAGCATAGATTAATAAAATAATTATTAATTGCAGTTTAATTCTAAAATCTAACACTAAGAATCATTTAGCTTGATTACTAGTATTTGTTTATAATTTTTCTAGTTTAATTCTTCTATTTTCAGATTATGTGTTATGATATAATATTTATAACTAATAAACTATTCCGGAGTTTTTGTAAAAATTTGAAACCTATATAAGCTGATCACACAACTTTCAAATGCTGGAGCAATATGACATTCATTGAAATAAATAGCCATTTTTTTATAATTTAAAAATTTTTTCAAATCCAGTTTACTATTAGAATAAATATGGCTTCTTAAACAAAATATTAGAAGTATAGTATGAAAATATCATGATATGATGCTAACAGAAAGTAAATGGAAAGTAGGATACAATCATTTCATGTCATGTCCAATTGCATTTTCCTGAAATACAATTTTATTGAAATACAGGTACTCCTCACTTAACAACTGAGTTTCGTTCTCACGACTCGGTCATAGAACGAATTGGTCGGTAAGCGAAAAACTTGTTCCTATACTAAAATATTGGAAACAAATTTCAAATTAAAAATTTATATCTTAATTATGAACAAAGTACAGTATTTTTCTTCAGTTTTTTTGGAACTATGAGTGCGGGGAAATTACAAACAAAAGTTGTAAGCGATGCATATGAGCAAAAACCAAATATTCCATTAAAAAAATAGTCTTAAGCTCCGACGTAAGTTCGAGCAGTCATTAAACAGGTAGGTCGTTAAGTAAGGAGTACATGTATTTGTTCAGTAGAATATATAAAAAAAAAAATGTTAAAAGTTTTTGTTATTTTGAATTTCAACAAAGATATTTAACAAGAAATCAGAATGAATACATGCAATGAAAATTTTTTTGAAACTGATCAGTGCATGTGCAATCATCTGAAATGCAAATGTTCAAAATTAGTTGCAACATAATCATCCCATAATTTCTAAATGACCAAACTATCTGAAAATGTACAAATTGTCAATCAGAAATAAAGAGAAATCACTATATTTCCATTTAATATTAACTGATGAATACAGAGTAATGATTGCTATGTTTATTTATTAAAAAAAATCATTCTACACATTTCTGTTTTTATAAGTGAAGTGCCTAATGAATTAATAATTTGAATGTGTTTAAATATGAACATTCACCTACACCTGCATATTTTTAATAATAGAATCTAGAAGAAATATATTTCTTTTAATAATAAATATAATTGATCTTGCCACTACCATAAGATGCATTACTAATACAAGGAAGATGCAATGCACCTACTTTGTATGTTTTCAATTATATACTTTGTATGTTTTCAATGCACCTACTTTGTATGTTTGTGCAATACTAATATTTAAATACCTAGAGAAACATTAATTTTTATGTATAATCATACATTTCCACATATTTTTATAAAAACAATTGAAAGAATAAGATAACAATCTTTGTTAGAAATAAATGCAGTCAATGGTGCAGTGGAAATATAGCCTGATTGAGCTGACAAATCTTATAATCTTTTGAAAAATTTTCCAATTTTTGATTCTACCTTTATATAAACTGACTTGTCTTCAAAATTTTTCTAGAAAAATTTCTCAGTTTATGTACAAGTACATACAATATATGAAAAAAACATGATTTTATTCCTAAAGGTTGCAACTATATGTATCTAGTACAATAGTTTTTAACTTTTTAATTAAAAAAATGTTTTGTAACACTAAAATAAATTATTTTTGTAACATTATGTTAAAAGCTAACAATAAAAATGTCCATGCAATGCTTAACATATCTTTTATTAAAAATTATATATTAAATATATTTCATAATTTTGTGAAATACTTGTGATAAGGTCATAGAAGACTAGTAAAGTAAATATTGATGCAATGTAAACCATTCAGAAGGTATTTTAAGTCAAATGACTTTCTTTTCATTAAATTTGAATTAAAAATAATATAATAATTCTAAATTAAATTTTTTATGTTTTTTGTTTTATCTCAATTCATTGAATAAAATCATATTAACAAAAAAATTAAAAATATGGAAATTCCCATTTTTTATGTTTTTAAATCATTATCTGATGATAAAGATATGTCAGATAAATCTAATAGACTTGTAGGTTTTTACTGTTATTAATATGTAATTGAAAAGTAATTTTGTATGAAATATTAGGCGTATTTGGCAATTCAGAATTCTTAAGAAATCTGAACAATGATTGTTTGGCATTGAGTTCTGATGTATATCTGACCGAAGTGCCACATTCGTCAAATCAGAACTGACGAGTTTGGAACTCAGATAGTCAGATCTTCGTCAGTCATCTCTGTAGTTTCTGACATTAGTCTGAGCAACATGGCAGCGCCCGTAAGATATTTATGCAAAATTAAAATGAATGAACGTGATGAAGTTTTTCAACTCTATCTAACATTCAGAGGAGCAAAACCGTATAACTGAAGGAAAGATATCTCATTACATAAGTAGACATTATTAATACGAGAATTCGTGTGTGTTTATTGTTTGAAAAGTATGCTCAAGTTTCTTCGTCCTAAAGTTGCTTTGCTATTATTATTAATTGATAAAGAAATTCATTATTATTTATTAATGTCATAGTTAGTTTATATTTGTTTTATTGATAATTATTTCAATAAATGGTATTTATATTGAGGATGATTAGTCACTAGTCCAGTGTAAAATTTTTTTTAATTCAATATTACTATGCATATAAAGCATTGTAATATGGATGATAACTTGTATTAATTTATCACTTCATCTGCAATGTTGGTCAGTAGAGAAGCAGACATATGCGTTTGGCAAATGCCAAGTCAGATGTGTCAGATGAAACTCAGAAGTCACATGATCTATTCAGATATCTAGTCAGATTGATCTGAATTGCCGAATGCGCCTATTATATCTAAGTTTTTATAATTGATTAAAATAGTAAATTTTATTATTATATATTATTTATTAATTAGTCATTGCTTTTATCATTTTTGTGGATAGTTATGCATAATATTAAGATTTTTTGCAAAGATTTGTTCAGTATTTTGAAGATTTTAAGATCATCAGAAATAGCAGTTTTTAATATATTATATAAAGGATCTTTATATATTATAAAGATTCTTTTATAATCCTTTTATTAAGATAAAAATAAGATCCTTTTATAATCTTTTTATATATTATCTATATAAAGAATCTATAGTTATTACAAGAATTTAGTATAATAACAGAATTATAAATGCACTTATATCATTTTTTATATTGAGTTTTATTTGACATTTTGATTGATTATAAATTATTAATAGCAAAAAATTATAATTTATACACATTAAAGTAATAAGAGGTTGATGTAGAGAATTGAATTTATTTTGATAAAGATTAAAATAAATTTATATTGTAAATAATTATGATTTAATATTATTAAACAATTATATTTAGGTATTGATGCAATTAAATGAATTATTTCCTGCTGTTCAAGCTGCTGAAAAAGCAGTAGAGTTCAATCCCAGATGGTGGGTGGGCTATCAAACTTTAGGTCGTACGCAGCTTGGAATTGGAGAAATAAAACTGGTAAGGATCATAATATATTTGTGTATCTAAAATTTAATTATTAAAGTTTTTTTTATTTTTCAGGCAATACAGAACTTCTCCAAAGCATTACATTTAAATCCTGCAGAAAATGAATTGTGGGAAGATGATTTAAAATGGGCATTAACACTTTGGGAACAGAAAGCAAACCAGAACGCCAAAAATAATACAGAGGAAGAAACACAAAAGATGTCAGATGTGACATAGTATCATTTTTATTTTAATGCTTGTACAGATTTTCAAATGTGTTAAATATTTAATTTACATTGTATATTATTTTAGAATATAAATAATAATAGAATTGACTCCTTTAAAATTTTTTCTATTTATATAGGTACTTCTTATTTTACAAATTTTGCTTTAACAAATTACAAAATTTTTTTTGATTTGGAAAGATTTTTGTTTTTACACAAAAACAATTTCATCTTCAATTAATCTATCATAATTTGCTTAAAACAATGATTGTATATTGTTTTATATAATTTATAATCTCTAAATGATATATTATTAAATTTTTATTGTATTCTTCAGTCCTTGTTGTTTTATAAAAAAAATTCTACTATTCACATATCTTGTTCCCAATTTAATGATATAAATAATTGATTGATTTTATGAATTTCTTTTACTTATTCTTTTCTCTATGTCTGATATCTTTCTGTATCATATTGTTACAAATCACTGATTTAACATATTAAGATGCAATAAAATGTATTGTACATTTAAACTACATTGTATTTTTCCATAGGTCAATCACAATGTTTCTTTTCATAAAATTGATTTTCTCCATAAATATCAGCATTTGAAATACACTCAGCCCTTCGATTTACACGGTAGATACGTTCCTGGAAAAATCGTGCAAACCGAAACCGTGTAAAACAAGAAGCAGAATTCATACAAAATAGAAGGATATGTTCAATTAAATTGTAAACCATGAGAATTCATACAAAATAGAAGGATATGTTCAGTTAAACTGTAAACTGTGTAAATTGATCTAAAGAAGATTAAGAAAAGTCGAGGATATGTTCTTTACAACCCTGTAAAATGAGATAAGGATTAAAGGGAAAAAAGGGGGATTGGTTCATTAATTTTTAGACACAATTTAATGCTTATACTTTTTCAATTTATTTTTGAAAATGAAAACATAAACATTAATTAATACCGAATACAGCACAAAAAAATAAATTAACAATATTCCCTACAAATAAAAACAATAAAATAATTCAAATATGAATAGGTGAGCTGCAAGCGTGAGTTGAGTTTAGTTGAACTGCGAGACTTGAACAGTAAAAGTTAACAGTGAGCGATAAATTGTGAAAGCAAAAGTGGACTAAGAACTGTGAGTTATTCTGAATTAAAGATATAGATTAGTGTTGTATGAGATAATTATCGGATTTTGTATTGAATTTAGTTATAGTGAAAGAAGATTATTTTGTTTTGTGTGTATATAAATTGAATTATATATATATATAAGATTTATACAAGAAACTTTTTCATTTTATCCAGGAATTGAAAAAATATGAAAACAAATCATCAAATTTGACATGAAATAGATATTTGCTTATGAGAAACTAAAAATTAATTGTTGTATGCAATTGATGAATATAAATTTCTATCTGAAAGTAATGAGAATTTACATATAAACAAACATTTATTTGCTTATCAAATTTTATATTATGGTCTTCAAAGTAGTCCCTTTGGTAGTTTATGCATTGAGTTCAGTGATCTTGCTATTGTTGGGAGCATTCTTAAAAATCATAATTATTTACAAAATAATTTATTATATAATCACATACCAATTTTTTATGAAAAAAGGGGGTGCAGACACAGAAAGTTTGGAAACCACTGACTTAAGTAACAAATTAAATTAAAATTATTTAATTTATGCACAAAATTTCACTTTTGTACAAAATTGATTAAATTAAGGAAAACAAGTAGTAAACACAAAAATAATAAAAAATGATCATATGTATATATATAAGTAGTGGAATTTTTTCCAAAAAAATTTGAAGGAGATTGACTTATACATTGGATTGTCAAAAATGGAAAATTTTTTTGTAAGATTTGCTAGTTCAATCAGGCCAGCTATCATATTTCAGTATCTTTAAGATAGAGATCAGATTATGACAATTTCAAAATTGTTTGAGGAGATCGAACTTATTGAATTTGCATTGAGAATCTTGAGGGCTTTGACTTGAACAACAACAAGGCAAAAACAAAGAGGATGCATGTTTGGTTTTAGAAGAATTTATCTTGCAAAATTAAATGTTTGATTTACTTAAAACTTTTTTTTTGTTAATAGATGCTGCCATTTTCATTGATAGAGTACTAAGTTGCAGATCAAAACATCCTGCCATCCTATGGAGGAGTCAACCAAATTATGGAGGATGGGGATAACAAACTGGATTTTAATATAAAATATTTCAAATAATAAATATTGCAAGTATGAAATAGTTCTTTACAGTATTTTAAAGTTTGAAAATAATTGTTAATTTGTAATATATTGCAATATAATATAAAATTTGAATTAAAATATTTCATATACTAAAAATATAATATATAAATATACAAGGAATATTCGAAAAGTAAGAGTCGTTTGCTTATATATAAATACTGGCAGCTCAGAACAAAGTTGCACGAATGCAGCACCATCAATGGATTGTTTACGAAGCCATTAAAGTCATTGCTTTGATTCAGTAGTTGTTTGACTGTCGGTGAAAGCAAACGACGACTTCAAAAATCATTGCTTCCGCTAGTTGCAAAGTACGTGCTGTTATTCGATTTTTGTGTGCAAAAGGATCTACAGCTGCTCAAATTCATCAGAAGTTGTGCCTAACTTATGGGCCTACAGTAATGAGTGAAGGAAAGGTTAGACAATGGTGTCAACACTTTAAAAGTGGCTGCATAAATGTGCATGATGAAGAGTTATAGTGACAGGCCTAGTATCCAGACCGATGAAATTGTGCAACAAGTGGACCAAAAACTGCAATCTGATTGACCTTCTTGCACTTGAAAATCCAAGAATTGAACCTAGATTCTTCAAAGTTGAAAGCTGAAGAGTTTTCAAGCAGCCAATCTGGCTGATTTTCTTAAGCTGTTGTTAAGGATTTGACATTGCAATTTTTATTATTAGACCGTAGCCATTATCCAGATGTCTTGGCTAAGTTCAAGAATGGACAATAGGCTTGATGGACAATGGTTTGAAGATGAAGGAACTCAAGACCATTGTTATCAACTGGTTCAATTCCCAGACAGAGAATGTCTATGCGGAGGGGTTGAAGAAGCTAGTGCAACATTGCGAAAAGTGTTTAGAAATAAATGGCGATTATGTGGAAAAGTGAAGTAGGCTTGTAGGAAACTAAAACACCAATAAAAGCTTTTTCTAACAAATATATATATTTTTTATGACCATATGGCCCTTACTTTTCAAAGCCTTATATATATAGTATACATAAACTGTATATTATATTGTTTTGGTATTTTTTTTATATTTTAATTCCAAATTTTTAAATAAGAACAGAAATAAAATTTTTTGAAAATGCATTTTTGTTCAGATAATGAAAATTTTTTAATTCTCTTGTATTTTAAAATGAATTTTATTGGTAAAAATGATTGATTTAATTTTTATATTTGAAAATTCAATATAGTTTTTCAATCAATTAAAATTGATAAGATTGTTTGGGAATGATGATAAAATTTTGTTCATTTTAAATATAATTATGATCTGCCCTATGCCAAGAAACTAAAAAAATTTAATGATATTAATGGACTAAACTAAAAATGCAATTTATCTTAATCTACAAAAATGTAAAGCAATTTTCTTGATTGCAATTTTTATTATTAGACCGTAGCCATTATCCAGATGTCTTGGCTAAGTTCAAGAAAAAATGTTACTTCTTTGTTGAATTGTCATTTGATTTATCAGATTTCATATTTTTGTATATCTTTCATAAATACAGAATAAATATATGATTTTTTTGGTCAAATTTTTTTGTCTGAAATTAATCATTCCATTTTAAAATTATGTTATGGGAAAATCTGACTTTGTTTATATTGTTTATTTTGGAATGATCTATGATATGACTTCAGGGATTATTGTATATGGACATACATATAGTTCTTGACTTACGTTTTCAGTTTTGAATCTCACCATTATGTTGTCTATTTCAGAATGCTCAACATTTGTGGATTTTTCACTATTAATGTTTACTAAGCCACTATCCATTATCTTAATAAATATGATGAACACAATATTATAAGAATCAGATATAAAAAAAAAAGGTATTTTCCATATATTGCATTATTGAATCAGATTCAAATTCATTTAATTGTATTGGCCAATCACAAAATTAATGAATTACATTACTTTTGTAAGTTGAGGACTACCTATATTTGACTGTACATAAATTAATATTTCTATAGCTATTTAAATATTGGATACTGCATAAATTTGATGAAAAATGTATAATGTCATTGCATTGCATCCTCTTTGTGCTAGTAGCACGTTCTATATTAGTAGTTAAATGTACCATATTTATTTCTAAAATTGCCAATTTCTTCTCAATTACAGTATATTATTAAAAATATGTAGATATGTGTGAATGTTTATATTTAAATAAATTCAAAAATATTAATTTAATGGGTATTTCACAAGATAAGGAATATGTAAATGTATCTTTTTTTTACAAGTAAACATGACTGTGACTAATGCACAAAATCATCAGTTGATATTAAATGGAAATACAAGATGTCTCCAACTTACAATGGGATTATATTAAAAAATTTCAGATCTGTCATAACATAGAACATGATTTTTCATAGGTGCAATGTTATAAATGGAGATTATGTTCTCCAACCACCAGAAATCAGAATATCCAACAAGTTTTTAAAAAGTAATAACATAGTGTAGTATTGAATAACTACTATTTATTCTTTTAAATGAGGAAATAATTTTTTTGTGCCTATCAGAAATTTTATGTGGGTTAAAAGTAAAAAAAACATAATGTAAAAAAAAAAATGGAATCTTAAATTACTTTGTCTATGTTCAAGTTTCTAGTGTCAGCCAGATATTAAAGCAATCATTTATCACTTTGGAGATCTGAGTTCAATTCCAGATCCCATATATCATTTTATGGAAAGGGTCCAGGTCTGTTAAACTCTGTCTTTCTACCTTCTGGTTGATCTCATCATATGTATTGGACAGTCTGTGGAGGTTCCAAAAGTGGCCACTGTTAAAAGTATCCATTGGCAGCTGAATTTAAACTAGCCTAAACAAGTTTCTAGCAAAATTAAATAATTATTTTTTAATGCTACATCTCAAACATTGGCTGATTAAATACATAATGGAACCATTCCATTGCAACTACGAACTGCTTATATCTGTTGTAAAACTAACAGCAGTATACAGTAAGTGATTCAATGCCCAAGCTGAATCCATCAAAAATTTTTCCAAAATCTGGAATCTGAATTCCATTCCAGGCTGAGCCCAGAATCAAATTTGAATAAATGAATTAATTTATTATACAATTTCATTTATTATATGTAATATTTCAGAAAATTTTTTTGAATTGAAATGAAATCATTAATTTTTATTAAAAAAACTGAAGACCAGCTTCGCCATCATTTTTGTCTTTTATATTATATGATCTTTCCTTTTTATTAGATACTAAGCACTTGGGCACTACAGGCTAATCACATCCATGGTAACAATGGGTAATCAGGTGAGGAATAGGGTTGAGTGGATCAAACCTGGTTACTTAAAAAAATCTTCAAGTATGAAACCCAAAATTAAATATGAATACTGCATGGTAGAAATACTCAATACACTCCCATCCTGGTGACAACTCAGTCATCTTATTGATTGACTACCATTATTGCAAAATCATTGATGGTGGCCATCATAAGTTAAGATTTTTTATGTAGCAATCTCTGATCAAGAATTTGTGCATTTTCAGATTATTCTGAACATTTAGAAAATATATGATGATTGTTTTGTAACTGATTTCAGACACAAGATTTTCACTTCCAACAATTGCATGTTCTCTGATTAGCTTTCTATTCCTATCAGTTGGAGTAAAATTTCCTTTGCATGTATTCTGAATTTTCATGATTTAAAAGTTTATTTTTGTTGAGATTTAGAAATGACAGAAATTTTGATATTTTCTGCCAAATAAACATTTAAATAAAATCATATTGTAAAAAAAAATGTGACAAAATTGCATACTGCATTTTCTTCATATCATAACCTTTCAATGCTTAAGTCTGGCATTTTGCTATTTGTTTCAATAGTGAACTGGATTTTGGAAATTTTTAAAATTATAAAAAAATTATCTATTTATTTCAATAAATGGATAATTTTGTTATATATTATGTTTCATATTGTTCTAACATTTGAAAGTTGGAGCAGCTTATACATGCAATTATATTTAATGATATTAATGGACTAAACTAAAAATGCAATTTATCTTAATCTACAAAAATGTAGATAAAGCAATTTTCTTGTCAAAATTTTAATTACAGGTAATCTTATATTTATAATATTCTGAACTTTGCTATTTTCATAGCATATTGGCTAGAAATAGTATTATTAAAAATCTATAATTGACTGATGGCTTTGTGATAAAACAATTGCTTTTGTCATCTTGGAGGATCTGGGTTAATTCTGGATGATTTTCTCTCCTTGAAGAATATTTCAGATCAATTCTGAACAATTTTTCCACTTGAAGGATTTAGACTTCAATTGTATGCTATTATTACTAAAATTATTACCATTATTGATTATTTTTGACTTTATGATTTTTTTTGACCTACAATGCAGTTATCAAAACAATCCAATAATAAGCAGAGGAACACTTAGAATATTTCAGATCAATTCTGAACAATTTTTCCACTTGAAGGATTTAGACTTCAATTGTCTGCTATTATTACTAAAATTACCATTATTGATTATTTTTGACTTTATGATTTTTTTTTACCTACAATGCAGTTATCAAAACAATCCAATAATAAGCAGAGGAACACATGTAATTGATTTTATATGGTAATATCATTACAATCAATTATTTATCTATTGTTAGAATTATTCATGATAAGGATTAAGAAATTATAATGCAGTTAAACTATTTAGTGTAGTGTCTGGTGTCAACCAAATTAAAAACTTAAGTTTTTTCATATATTTTATTTGCAAAATAGTTTGATACAATTATATTTTATATACTATATTACAAAACCTTTGTAGAAAATAAATCATAAAATTACTATTTGAGTTAAAAGTTCTCAGATATCTCCTAATTTCATGGTAGATTATTTATCTTGATGGAAAATTAAAATGTATTCATTGTAAAACATAAAATATTTTTTATCTGGAATATAAACAATCATAAAATGCATTTAAAAATTTTACTTCAAGAAAGGAAATGTAATGGTCAAAAATATTTTATATTCACTTAATTTCATCTTAAGTGATTTAATAATTCTGTAATAGATAATTCCAAGATTAAAAACAAAACTGTTTTAAAAGTGCTTGAATCTTCTGAAATGTTATTAGTGTAGATCAATCTTCATTTCTTCATAGTCTAGTGAATATAAAATAAAGCCATTTAAAATTTTAAATATTAATTTAATAATCTTATATAAAGATAAATTAAATCATTTTTCAAATGGTTTTATTATAAAACTAAGCTTGGATTAGTACAGATTTAATGGCCAAATTATTTGTGCTAATTTCATATCTAAATTTCAATTATTAAGGTTTACTGTACTAGCATAATCAATATTACAAATTTTTAATTCATTGTATTCAATCCACAAAGTATAAAATCACTAATCCCACTACTTCATTAATATATGCAGTGCAAAGGACAGTAAAAAAAAACCACTATAATGCAAAGAACATATATAGTATTAAAAAGTACTGCCAATTTATTTTTATTAGCTTCAAATATAAATACAAAATTACAAATGAGATTTTTTATCAAAGCATTAAAGAAAATATTTTCATAATTTTATATAGTACAAGCACTTTATAAATCAATTTTGAAATTTATAATGATTAGAACATTCTGAAACAAAATACAGAAATTAAGTTTTCCATGAAAAACTATAACGTACATTAATTTTCTATTTATGCAATTGTAAAATAATATAAATAATTTAATTCTCCTCCTTGCATAAACATGATCTAATCTGATATCTGGAAATCAAATATTTTATTTATTTAAAATGAACAGTAACAGATATGTTATTGTTCATATTTCTTGTGCATTTATTTGAATATAATTTTCTGTCTGGATGCTTCTCCATCCAAGTTTCAGAATAATACCAATTCTCATTGGCAGTATAATTAATGTCAAAATTTCGTCCAAAACTTACATCATCACTGTTAAAATTATTTGAAAAATTTGCTCTCCAGCTATAATTTTGACTTGATTGGGAAGATTCTCCAATCTGACTTAAACTATTTTCAAAATTTATAAAAGGACTAAAAGATTGATTAGAAACATTTTGTTGGAAATTATTAATTAAAACAGTGTTATTAACTGGATTTATGTTCTGATACATCTCATTTTGTTGGAAAACTTTGCATGAATTATTAAATATATTATTATTATTATTAGAATTACGTTTATTTTTCTTCCTTAACTTCCTACGTTTTTTACGACTTTTACTCACTTTACGAATTATCCTTTGATCAGAAGGTTCATGGTCATCATCATTATTCAATAATTCCATTTGTTCATTCCTTTCAGTGTTGAATCTGGAAGGCAGTGACACTCCCCAAGCAAGAGAAATATGAGTTAAAATCAAATTACTCATGTGCCTGACAGCTAAGGCAAACCAATGGATTCCATCTGGACCTCTCAGGTGTATGTGCATCTGTAGATGATAATGAAGATCTAGCACATCATGTCCATACTTCACAAATACATCTCTGGCATACTGATTAGCTTCCATGATATGATACCTGAGTGAGTATTTCAAGAATTCCAGTTGTGGGACCAGAACACCACCTCGTATATCTTGTGAGATGGGCAAAGCTGTCAACCAAATGACAAGAGAAGTATCAGGCAAAACAGTGTTGAACTTCCTAGCAATAGTATGAAGATTATCTTTGTACTTTTCCACGCCTCTTGGTCCCCATCTGGTGATGTCCCATAAACATGAACTGATAAGGACTACGTCAGGTTTATTAGCAGTCATCTTATTCAAGATATTCTCCATATACTCATTATACACTTTAGTGATAAAATAATATTCGATGTGGATACTGTCTCGTTTATATACTCTTTCTTCCTTATATATCCTTTCATTTGTCTTCTTAATGGAGTATACTAGTTCGTCTCCCTGGAAAGAGTTTTCCATTTTAGTTTTCAATCCGTTTTCACTGATTAGACGATTTTCTTGAGACAATATGACCAAATCCTTATAAATCGCTCTCATATTGGAATCTCCCAATAGTAAAAACATTTTATAATTTAAAAGTCTCTTGAGGTCACCCTTTAAGAATATATCTGGCATATTAACAGCCATAATGCATGCAAAATTTTAAACAAAAGAACAGAAAAGTACGTTATGGTAACTAATTCGAACCTATAGATCACATGACACTCAGATACTTTTTGTCTAATTATTAGCAGAAATCAAATCAAGCGCTAATTTATAATTTTTATGAGAATATTATCATTAATATTATTCTAGCCATTTATATCTCGCGCATTATGAGTTTTAATGACGTAAAACATTAGCCAAATTGATTTTAACATAATAGCCAATAGGGTAAAGTTACAGAACTTGTATTTTAATTTAATTAATAATTAATTAATTGATTAATTAGTAAAACTTTAGATAATTTTTACCAATTTTTTTTTTTTTTTTGTAAAAGATGGAAGCTAATTTTATTTTATGAATAGTTTAGAAATTAATTAGATTAATAACGAGATCAATTGGAATCGTTTAACCAAAAAACTTGGCCCAGAATTTCAACACAATGTTTTAATTAAATTAAAAGTTAAATTTTAACGGATTTTTATCCTTAGTATTTTTTATTTCTTATAGAATATGAGATAACATGAACAATCCTTTTTACGCAAACTGATTTACGGTATAACTTTTATGCGTACTAAGGTGCACCCATTATTTCACTTTCATAAGAACAGACAGATATAATTAATATTAAAAAGCATGAGATAAGAAAGTTCTTTAATTAAATGTTAAATATGGCATTTTTTATAAAAGCACATTTCATGTGCCTTCAGCATCGGTCAATGGTCTTCACAATAAACATTGCCGTGTTAAATTTCCCTCACAAATTGAGTCATGTGATACGATGACGTAACCGATCATAATAAAAGATATTGTTTGATTCCTGTAGTAATTAAAAAATAATTAACGAATGCTGTATATTAATATAATTATATTTCTACTAATTCATTTATCAATAATAGCCAAAAATCAAATTTTTAGTTTATCGAAGTATTAAGCACAAGGTGTCGCTGCTACTAGTATTGTCGTCTGTCGTTGTAGTAGTTGATGGTCAAGAGATGGAGACTGTTACAGAAATTGATGGTGGTATCATGGAAGGGGTATGTTGCCTTTTTTCCAATATTTTCGAAATATTAAATATAATCCTGCGAATATTTGTTTTCTGTTAACATTAATAATAAACCTACATTAAGATCAGTGCTTTTTTTTTTTATCTGTAAAACTTCTATGACATTTCCGACTACCAAATTAACCCTTTGAATGTAATTAATTTAATAAACGAATATTCGTTCAGCCTATTTTATGAAAAATTTATAAAATATAATAATAGTATACAGTAGTGGTAGTATACGAGCATTAGAGATTTTTTAATCTAAAATTTTATTGTATTTCTTTAGAAAGTGACTAAGATCACTTTTTTTAAATGTCACAGAAATAGAAAATTTTTCTCAATAACTTAAAATATATTATATTGTATTCAACATTTGACAATTTTTTCTTATTTATTTTCCTATAAAAGATTGTATTTTATAATGTAAATGATTTGTTAGGAAATTTTTTAGGAACTTTCCTAAAAAATTTTTCTGCATTGTATTCGATCGTATAGTTTGAATAAAACATATTCATTATAAAAAAAATATATATAATTAATCTCTGATTCAATGAATACAATCATTTTTTTTTTTGCTAATAATTGTATTCTGATACTACTACAGCAGAGTTTTCTGCAATGCTACAAAATTTTTTAATTTTTTTTTTTTTATTCAGGTTTAAGAAATTGATCATAATTTTTATTTCAAATTATCTATGCCAATTAATTAAGATAATAATTGTAGATTTCTGAATAATAAGCAAATATTAAATTTATATAAGATTATTTGCAGATTGTTATCAGAACACTGATAAATTATAAATGCTTTTGTAATAAAATTCTTCAATAGGGAGGACAGATCCTGAGAATGGCAACTTCAATCAGCACGCTCTTGGGAAGGCCTATACGTGTTCGAAATATCCGAGCTGGAAGAAGTAATCCAGGACTTAGGTATCCAAAAAAATTCAATTTTGAATAAATTGCTAGAATAAATTACAATTATAAGAATGTTGTATATTTTCAGACCACAACACTTAACTGGCCTTCAGTTGATAAGAGATATATGTGGTGGGAGATTAGAGGGTGGACAGGTTGGATCGACGGAAATTACCTTTTATCCTGCACAGATTAAGTCTGGAAGATTTATAGCTGATACTGGAACTGCTGGGTAAGTAAAATTGTTAACATATAAATTGTGAAATATTAAAAAGATAAAACTGAAAAATATATTTAATTAATGAATACTTAAATTTAACTTTAAAAAGGAGGAACGACCATTGATGATTACAATTATAGTCATTAATTTTACAGAAGTATATGTCTGATACTACAGATTGCTATACCATGCATGGTTTATGGTAATGGTCGTTCCTCCATCTTAATAAAAGGTGGTACAGATGTTGAAAGTGCTCCGCCTATTGATCATTACCTGTGGGTAAGTAACATATGGCCTTTCTTCTTAGGAGTGTAATGCTACTCTTCCAAACAGCACTTCCGTGCATGTTATATGCCAGTGGTCCTTGTCAGATTCTTCTGAAAGGTGGCACCAATGCTGAAATGGCTCCACAGATAGATTATACTTTAATGGTAGGTGATGTTATATCATACCTAAATCCAATTTTAGAAAAAACTTTTAACTTATAATAATATGAAATGTTTGATCATGAACAGTTCAATCATTTGATAATTTGAATTATCAGATGATAATTCAAATTATAAAACAATATAATGTATGTTAGCTTGGGGAATAAATTTATTATTCACATAAAAGTTCCTTGACTTGTATTTGTGGCATTGTCACAAACACAAATCAAGGAGCTGTTATGTGAATTATTCTCAATGAATTATTACAAGATAATAATGATGAAATTAAAACATTATGTAAAGTTTATATATCCTACTTACAAGGCAAGAGATAATAACAAATAATATGTTACACATGTACAGTTTACAATATATTACAATAATTGCTAGTATGTAAAGATAATTTTAAAATTAAAAGTTGAGTGTTGATAATGATGATGTTAAAATTGTCATTAACTTTTATTATAGCAATATTGCAGTGTTATTATGCAAAATTTTTAAAATATTTGGCATGTCGAAATAGTTAATATAAAGTTAAATTTATATAAATCAAATAATTCATTGTACTAAAAAATTAAAATTGAAAACTAACATTCATAGAAATACAAGTTTATTGAATCTTTCTTTTTCAGTTATATTATAATAAATTGCTTCCTGATTGAAAACTAACATTCATAGAAATACAAGTTTATTGAATCTTTCTTTTTCAGTTATATTAAAATTGCTTCCTAGAAAAATTATAACAACAATCAATATATTTATAATTTAGATAATACTATATTGAAATAACTCAAAATTAATTGATAGTACATTATAATTTTCAGCATTATAACTTATTTTGGCTTTTATTAGCATTAATATTCTCAATTGAGAAGCTAGGATTTTCTCTATTTAACAATTAAAATGTCCAAATATTAAATGTATAATTTATATCATCCAAGGTATTTGATGATTATATATAGTATAAGAAATGAAATGAAATATAGTGAACATTTTTATAATCAGTAAATAATATATTTTTCACTGGTTTTTTCCATGTAATTAATTTTACACTTCTTAATTTGTGGAATAAATTACTCTATTTGAATCTATTATTCATCTGTACATACTACTAACATTGTTCTATTTGCAATTGGCAGAAATTTAATTTGATGATAAAATATTTTTCTTAATGAAAATCTTAAACTTACATTAAATTATATCAGAATGAATTAGAACATTGATCAATATGTTATGCAGATGTATCAGTTTTATTATTAATTTATAATAATAAAGTTGAAATTTAAAGTTATCAAACTTCAAAAAAATAAAAGTAGACAATTATATATAACTATCAAATTACACAAATTGTTTTACCAATTATGTATTATCATTATCATGTGAAAATGATATTATAGCGTGTATAAAAATACTTTGTCAATTCTTTACTGTATTAAGCTTCAAATTCCATTTTTCATATTTCTTTTCATTTCTTTATTTAATAGATTTGATGTATTCATATATGGTCAGAATAATATAGGATATTTGAATAATATAATCAAAAGGGACATTTCATTATTGGTGTACTTTAATTAATTTTTTTAGATTAACTCTAAAGTGAGTTAATTTTTATATATTTATATGATAAAAGTTCATATATCAAGTTTTTTGTTTCAATCTCTCTACCTTCTTCAAAATTTTATATTATTTAAACAGAATTTTGTAAGAATAATTTACTTAAAAAATTTTAATTTTATTTATTTATGCCGATATATATGTTGCATTTTATTTCTGTACAGTAGTTTTATACAGTGAAGAGGATTGTAACTGATGGAAAGCATTACTGTATCATACATAATTTTTGTTTCAATCTCTCTACCTTCTTCAAAATTTTATATTATTTAAACAGAATTTTGGTAAAAATAATTTACTTAAAAAATTTTAATTTTATTTACTTATGCCGATATATATGTTGCATTTTATTTCTGTATAGTAGTTTTATACAGTGAAGAGGATTGTAACTGATGGAAAACATTACTGTATCATACATTTAATGAATTAAAATTTTTTAAATTAAATTCTTCCTACCAAAGTGCTGTTTAAATAATATACAATATATCGAATTTTATTAAAATCTGCTAACTAACAGACTTTAATATATTAGACATCGTTCAAATACTAAAAAGAATATTCAGTTTTATTGTGTTTCATTAAAATTTATGAATGTAGAAAAATTCATTGAAATATCAATACAATTATATAGCAAAAATGCAAATATTTTAATGCTTTTTTGTTATGTAATGTTTATTTTAAATATCAAATGATCATAAAATAAATAACTAACAGATTTTTTTGAATTTTTAAAAACTTGTCTAATTTTAATAAAATTTTTATTATTATATTTAGATATTCATTTGCAGATAACAGATTAAATTATATAAAAATATACAAATAAATAGGGACCCATATTCTTTTAAGCAATTAAAATCTGGAAATATTTTCCTATGAAAAGATATATCTTAAATAATTTTTTCTTCTGTTAAAAGTTCCCTTCACATTTCCAGAAAGAAAATGAATTTCCATCTCTTATGTTGCCTTCTCAATATCAATAATAGTTCTAGGAGTTAACTTACCAGCCCAATTGTTCATATTATCTCTTTGCTGTACAACCAAACCTATCATTTCTTATTAAACACAATCAGAAAATTTCTTTATCTTTTTTTGCTAATAGATTAATGATTAAGCAGTTTTATTCAACTTTATTGTCGAATAAAACTGCTTGATCATTATTCTATTAATCAAATGTACAATCTGGAGAAAATACTTTTCATCAATCAATATCTTCAGTCTCCTATAAAATAATGTAAGAATAAAGTATAAAAAAAAGTAATAAATAAAAGGAAAAAATTACCAGTTTCTAATTATATAAATATTTGGAAAATTTTTAGAATTTGCACATATCTATGGATGGTTTAGTGAATATGTTGAATTGCAATTGAACATAAAGTAAGATTTATAATTATATTAAAAATTGCAGTTGAACTATTGGAGATTTGGAGATTGGAACTAGAGATGTGAGAATGAAACTAGTGGATGTAGGAAGAGTGAGAATAAATTGGTTGTGATTTGGGTGACTTTGAAGTTTGAATTCTAAGGGAAAAAGGGAGGAGTTGCAGGAACTGATTGTGAAAATATATTGATACTTAAATTGGTACATATATGTTTACTAAAATTTTTTGAATAAGGAAGATGAAAATAACAATATTAATGATTAAGTCAGAGTTGAGTAGGAAGAGTGAGAATAAATTGGTTGTGATTTGGGTGACTTTGAAGTTTGAATTCTAAGGAAAAAAGGGAGGAGTTGCAGGAACTGATTGTGAAAATATATAGATACTTAAATTGGTACATATATGTTTACTAAAATTTTTTGAATAAGGGAGATGAAAATAACAATATTAATGATTAAGTCAGAGTTGGCATGCATGCAGTTTTTTTATTTTGTGTATTTTATGATATTAAAATGGCAGATAAGTGTATTATTAAAGTTCTTTTTTAAAATATCAAAAGAGATTTTTATCTAAGGAGCAGTTTTGTACTATTCTCAATGCAGTTTTTTTATTTTGTGTATTTTATGATATTAAAATGGCAGATAAGTGTATTATTAAGGTTCTTTTTTAAAATATCAAAAGAGATTTTTAAAGGAGCAGTTTTGTACTGTTCTCTAGATAACTGCTCCTTAGATAAATCCTCTTTTAATATTTTAAAAAAGAATCTTAATACACTTATCTGCCATTTTAAAGAAACATTTTAATATCTTAAAATACACAAAACAAAAAAATTGTATGAAATCAACTCTGGCTTAATTATTGACCTATTATGGAAGTCCCTTATTCAAAAAAGATTTAGCAAACATATATGTATTCATCTAACTACTGATATATCTCCACATGCCTCTAATTTCTTCTAGTGGCTTGCTACACTTTTTTCTAACAAGAACCTCTCATTCTTTTCTTATACAGTACTTACATCCTTTTTCTTTTGTTCTTTAAGTTTCTCAGTGCTAAATCTTTGAGTATAGTTCTCTGTCCCTTTCCTACAATCAATTAATATATCTCCACAATCAACAAATCTTACTTCCTGCACTTCCTCCCTTCTCCTTTCCCTGAACTCCCCCTAATCATCTTAAGGTTCAAATCTTTTAGTTATCATCCAAATAATTTTTCAATTTATTTTTATTTCTATGATATCCATTAGACTCATTCTAACATCAGTTTCCTCACATCTCTAGTTCTAACCTTCAAATCCTCATTATTCAATTGCAATTTTTAATGCAGTTATAAACTTTATTTTATGTTCAACTACCATTCAAAATATTTGCTAAACCATGCATAGATAGGTACCAATGAAAAAGTTTTCAATGCCTTATATAATGAGCTATCAGTAATTTTTTCTCCTTTTTTTTATATTTTTATACTTTATTCTTACATCTGTTTTATAGGAGGACTGAAGATGTTGATTAATGAAATGCATTTCCTTCTGATTGCTTGTGTGCATTTTTTATTTTTAAATAAAGTTGTTTAATCATTAATCTATTTATAATTCTTAATCTGCATTGAATGTGTTTTTAAAACTTTATTAATATATAAAGTTTTTTTCAATTTTGCCCTATTGAAAATTACTATAAAATGAAAGAGAAGAAAGCAATAACAAAATTATGATTGATGTGTTATATATTTGATATTTTGTACTACGACATTTTTGTTTTTTATCATGGTGGATATCATATATTGTACATTATTTACTAACTTTTTGTTTAATAACTTTCATTACAATTAATATATTTTATATGTGGCCCGAGACAATTTTTTTCTTCAAATGTGATTTAAGGAAGCTAAAAGGTTGGACACCCATGGTGTATGGAGAAAGTGCTGTGACAGATCAAATGTGTCAAAAATGGTTTTCAAAGTTTTGTGCTGGAGGTTTTTCACTAGACAATGCTCTGTGGTCAGGTAAACCAGTTGAAATTGATAGTGATCAAACTGAGACATTACTTGAGAACATGTTACACCATACATAAGATAGCTGACATATTCAAAATATCCAAATCAACTGATGAAAATGTGGTCAGGTAAACCAGTTGAAATTGATAGTGATCAAACTGAGACATTACTTGAGAACAATCAATGTTACACCATACATAAGATAACTGACATATTCAAAATATCCAAATCAACTGATGAAAGTCATTTGCACCAGCTTGGCTATGTTAATTGCTTTGATGTTTGGGTTTCAGATAAGATGATTTTTCTTTCATTTAACTTAACATATATTTCCACATGTGATTCTCTCCTTAAATGTAATGAAAATACTCCATGTTTAAAAGAAATTGAGACATGCAACGAAAAGTACTTATACTATTACTTACACATTATTGTAAATACTTTACAATAATGTGGAACAGAAATGATTATGGGGCAAGCAAAATGAAACACCATCAACCACATCAAAAGGTGGTCATCACCCAAAGAAAATGACGAACCGAGTCCTCTGTTATGAACTCCTCCTAAAAAACTATATGATTAATTCCAACAAGTACTGCTCCCAATTAGACCAAATGAAAGCAGCACTTGATGAAAAGTGTCTGGAATTAGTCAACAGAAAATGTATAATCGACCATTAGGATAACAAAGATTCATGTTTCTTTGATGATCAGGCAAAAATTGTTACAGCTTGGCTGGAAGTTCTGACTTATCTGCCATATTCGCCAGATATTTCATCTTCAGATTTCTATTTATTGCAGTCTTTACAAGATTCTCTTAATGAGAAAAATTTAATTCTCCGAAAGATTGCAAAAGACATCTGGAACAGTTCTTTGCTCAAAAAGATAAAAAGTTTTGAGAAGATGGAATTATGAAGTTGCCCGAAAGATGGCAGAAGATAGTGGTGAACACGTTGTTCAATAAAATTATTGGTGAAAATGAAAAATATGTCTTTAATTTTTACTTAAAAGCCAAACTAACTTTTTGTCTAACTCAATATATCAAAAAATGATCAACATTGACTTTTTACTATACCTGTAGCCTATTAATAATGATTTATTCACTCTTTCTGTAATAATAATGTTATAGAAAAATTAGATTTTGAAATTATCTTTAAAGTCAGGACTACCAAAATGTTTATATATGTGACCATCAAATTATCCTTATAAGAGATGTGTTAATTTTGTATATAATTTTAAATTCATGAACAAACAAAATTTTGAAAGATTAATAACCAAATAAAAATATATAACTTTATTAAACATTAATTTAGACAATATTTAAAAGTTCTTTTATGGGAAACAAATCTGTTCATCACAAAATGTATATTAGAAATATTTTCTAGATGCATATATGCAGCTTTGTGTTAATTATATATGTTGTGTTAGAATATTAAATTCTGCTCCATCTTTTAAGAAAAACTTATAAAATTGAAAACTTTTAAATTATAATTAAAATAAAAAGCATTTTTCATCTTATAATACTTATTTTATAAATTTAATTCTTTTGCTTTTGATACTTAGGACTTAGTATCATTCATATTTAAGAATTTTTATTTTTTAATTTCTAAATCATATTATGATGCATAATCCTTTTCTCTTTCTTTTTTAGGTATTCCGTCCCATAGCTGAAAAATTTGGCATCAAGTTTGAATGTGATATTCGTAAAAGGTGTATTATCAAAATACAGATAATTTTAGAATTCAAATCTGGGAACTTGTAAACCAAGAACTTTCTAATTTTTTGAATCTAAAAAAGGTAGAAAGTTTTTTAAACTGCTGAAGATGACATTATTAGGTCAAAAATGCTATAGAAAGTAAACTCATTCTGCATTTGAGTTTGTTGCGTTTTTTAAACTGCTGAAGATGACATTATTAGGTCAAAAATGCTATAGAAAGTAAACTCATCCTGCATTTGAGTTTGTTGCATATGCATTTTGTGAATTTTTTCTCAAATGTTGTTTATAAAAAAAAAAAAAAAACAAAAATATGAATATTAATTGCAATAAATAAATGTTAAACATTCATAAAAAGATATTTCAAATCACATATGTAGTTATAAAATACAGTACAATAACAAAAATATGAATATTAATTGCAATAAATAAATGTTAAACATTCATAAAAAGATATTTGAAATCACATATGTATGTTGTAAAATACAGTACAACTGAGTTTATAGAAAAAAATTCTATCATCCATTATGAAATCAGAAAAATCAAATTGGTAGCTGAAAAGCAGTAGCAGCATGCCTTCTTCTTTTTATTAACACATTATATAAATAACTTCCATTCCTGGATTAAGCCAATGAATTTTATTTATAATGAATAAAAATTCTTTAATATTTATATGACATAAGGAAATTATTTATTATTATAATTTGTTTAATTTTAAAGACATTTTCATTTGTTTAAATAAATCATGCTTTCATAAAAATACCTGCTTTTACTCGGTAATCCTTGACTTTATAGCTAATTCATTCATGCAGTGAACTCTTAAACCAAGAATCAATTTCCAATAAACAATATTAAAATCAGGAGTTTCATTCTCAGTAATGCAATTTGATCACAACAAAATCAATAATTTGTGATTAAATAATGATTTATTTAAAGAATTACAAGCACTATAACAGAGTAGAGACGTATTCTAAAAAGCGATTTATTAGCGAACGGAACGTTTTTGGCTATGTATCGCCATCCTCAGGTTCGTACACTTAAAAATCTTTAAGTGTACGAACCTGAGGATGGCGATACATAGCCAAAAACGTTCCGTTCGCTAATAAATCGCTTTTTAGAATACGTCTCTACTCTGTTATAGTGCTTGTAATTCTTTAAATAAATCATTATTTAATCACAAATTATTGATTTTGTTGTGATCAAATTGCATTACTGAGAATGAAACTCCTGATTTTAATATTGTTTATTGGAAATTGATTCTTGGTTTAAGAGTTCACTGCATGAATGAATTAGCTATAAAGTCAAGGATTACCTATAATTTGAAGTCTTTTAATGATTTTTTTTATTTAGGGGATATTATCCCAAAGGAGGTGGGGAAGTGTTTGTACGTACTAATCCAATTAAAGGTCATCTGGCTCCTGTAGAAATGATTGAGTGTGGGCAAATTACTCAAATAACTGGACGATCATTTGTGGCAGGAGTACTTCCAATTAAGGTAATGACATTAATCTGTATAATAATGGTATATAATAAAAAATTATAATTTAATTTTGTATTATGGGCTTCATAGGTGGCACATGCTATGGCTGATGCAGCTTGTAAAACATTAAAACAGACCTTTCCTAGAACTACTATAAAGGTGGACAGAATCAAAGAACCACAAGAAACAGCTATTGGTACAGGATATTTTTCTACCTTTCTCTACTTACCATTACATTTACACTGAAATATATGATATTTCAGTTTACGTAATAAAGGAATTTTCTACAACCGATTTTGTATTTTGTCTTTTTAAATAATTGACTTCCGTCGAATCAGTAACTGGCAAGTAAAATTTCATAATGGTATCACAAGAATTAAATATTTATGAGTCTTTCAAACATTTTGTTTAAACTGATATCAGCATTTACAAAAATATTAAATTTGTAGATGTTGATATAATATTAAATTACACAGCGCCTTGAAAGGCAGCTGCCTTTCATGGCGCTGTGTAATTTGAAGCATTAATTTCAAAATACTGTTTAGAGGACTCATTGGACGAAATGCTCTGACACGGATCGACTTATTTTTGATGCAGATTCACCGTGTGTAATTTGATCAAAATCATTGGGATTTCAACTGCTACCGTCAATTGTCAGTAAGAGAACACTTCCTACCACGTTACACTATAACTCATTTCACATTGCAACTGGCAAATTCAAAACTAGAATCGCTGATCGAGTAGTAGCGGAGATTCAACTTTAATATTTTTGTAGATGCTGATATCAATTTAAACAAAATGTTTGAAAGACTCATAAATATTTAATTCTTGTGATTCCAATATGAAATTTTACTTCCCAGTTACTGTTTCGATGGAAGTCAATTATTTAAAAAGACAAAATACAAAATCGCTTGTTTCTTTTACGTAAACTGAAATATCATATGTTTCAGTGTAAATGTAACGGTAAGTAGAGAAAGGTAGAAAAGTATCGTAGGTATAATATATTCGAAAGGAATTTCGAATACAGTGGTGCCTCGCAATTCGTTACTAATCCGTCGCCGAATTAATGTCGAATTGGGAAACTGTCGAATTACGAGACAACAAGTCGGCCGGATGGCCGCGTGGTAAAGCTGGGGCTTACCACCCTGGAGGATCCGGGTTCAAATCCGGGTCCCACACCTCCAGTTTTTCAGGAGGGGTCCGGGCCCGGCTCGTTGAACCCCATCCTTCAGACATCCGGTTGGCCCCATCATGAGTGTTGGCCAGCCTGTGATGGGCTCTATAAGTGGCCGCCGCCAGATAATGAATATCCCATGAGGATATGGCGGCTTAACCGAACTAACCTAACCTAACCTAACGAGACAATATTTTCCATATAAGACTATGTAAAATAGATTAATTCGTTATCGGTCCTCATTCCACTACCTAACAGCTGAGGTGAGAGAGATACACCATATTATTTACTTTATTATATGTGTATTATTATTGTATAACACACTAAATTACAAAATACACTATTTCATACACAACACAATTTATTAGCTCTTGGATGTTGGAATGAATTCTTCCAGCAGACACCCTAGCACCCATAATCTATCTCTGTTGCAAAACGTTGCCACAGTTGTCCTAGGAACGTCATACTCGAGTTATATTTTAATTGTTCTACCTTTCTGCACTTTATCTACATTTTTTTCCTTCGTCTATTTGCTCAGTTGAGTGTTCTTCTTTTTGGAATTATTCCTTTGGTCAGTTCTCTTTGAACCCATCTTTATATTTCACTCAAAAAATTAATAATAATTACAAGTTTTTTACTTTCAAAAAGATGTAGAATTGAAAATTAACAGAAACAATACGGGCAAACACCAAAGTAGCCCAAAAAGAACTGACAAACAGCAAATGACATCACACAATTCCATGCACTCGCATGCCCAAACCCGCGAAACTCAAATGTCGAATTGCGAGACCGACGAATTGCGGGACGTCGAATTGCGAGGCACCACTATATATGAATATAACTACGATATTTTCCTTCCTTTCTCTACTTTTTAAATCTATTCGAAGGGAACCGCATTGGATAACATAATTATGCTCAAATAACGGGTGATGACAAAAATGGCACTAATTTCAACATTGCCGTATCGCTCAAAATCACGTTCGTATTTGAGCACGTGCATGCAATGAGATCTCGTGCATTCGAAATTTAACTGAAAGTGTTCTATTTTCGAATAAACTTTGGTTTTTCCAGTAAAAATGCCATCCAAACAAGAGATACGTAGAAAACCTTTCGTACAACTTTACGAAGCAAATTGGCATCTTTGGAAAAACTGTATTGTCGATCATTTTGGGGTAGAAGGTGTCCCTAAGCGGAGCATATATTGCATTCTTAACCGAAATAATCCAGCTAGGGTGCCAGGATCAGGTCGAAGAGCAAGAATCATGACGAAGACAAATGTCAAGAAGATAAAGCAGCTTTTCAACAACAGAGACAAGGTTAGCCAGCGAGACGCAGCCAAAAAATTCAAATGCGACCAGTCCTACACCTAAAGAGTCTTGAAGACTACCGGCGTGAACTGTGTCTCGCGTTACTGCGTGTGGAAAATGTTTTTGGGCGTTTTAACATAAAACGCATGGAGCCCAAAATTTTAAACTTACAACATTACAAAGCCCATAAATAGCCCATAAATCTGGTATGAAAATTTTTTTGGTACTTCTATTTTAACGTCCTGTGCGACCTCTGCCCACTCAGCCCCCACAAAAAATCTATATTGGTGCCCAACGGAATGAGCCCAAAATTTTTAACTGCCCAATATGAAGAGCCCATAAATAGCCCATAAATCTGGTATAGTAAATTTGAAATTTCGAGGAAGTGGGGAGCTGAATGGGCAGAGGTGAACATTTGACATTTTTGAAGATAAAAGACTAATTGATGTCTTAGAAATCATGATTAGTGACTTAAACTTTCTGCTAACTCATAAAATTCTAATAGTTAATTCAGGATATATCAAAAAAGAATCTCTGAAGTTTTAATGTCCACCATATTTATATGTTTATTATAGAAAGTTAGTTAAGAGTTTAACGATGCAGCTTTGAAGTACATTTAATCACAAAACAGCTACCCCAAACTTCATGAAAATCGTCAAATTATTTCAAAAGTTGATAGAAGGACAACAGACAATGTTGATTTTATAAGCATTATTCTCTCTTTTAGAAAGAAGGCAAAAATTAAATAATGAATACTTTAATAATGTTTTAAAAAGTAATTTTAACTCTAATCTTATTTTTCAATCTTCATATTTTCTTCTGTGTATTCATAGAGAAGTAATATTTTTTCTTATTTCAAGAACATTGCATAATAAATTATTTGGTACGGGTTCACTTTGACTACCAATGCTTTTAATCGGTTGAATGATGAGTATTATGCTTCTGCAAATGATTTGTTTATTGAAATTATTTCATCCGAAAAAACTAAGTAAAGGATCAGTCACAAATATTATTACGATAGAAAAAAAACTATGATGCAAGATTGTGCAAGATTATGCATCATTCAGCCATTAGAAGGTTGATGATGCAAAGTGCCATTGTACCAATTATTTTTTATAAAACGATAATAATTGAAATCTTTATTAATTTATTTTGTTTTTAGATTTTTAAAATTTAATATTCAAAAATGGAAATTTGAATTATAATAGAAAACAGAATCAAAAAATTTCATTCGAAATTTATTTGAAACTATAGACCTATATAGTTAATCATCTCTTTTTTTTGGAAATTTTAATTTATACTGTATATTATTCATAAACTTCTCTTAATCAGTTCTGATTATCTATTGAACAACTACTATACAATAAACAGTTTTATAATTTCTCACAAAAACAAAAGGTTGAAAAACGTTTCTAGTTTTTCAAAAAGAAGGACTTTTTATAAGTGAATTTTTTCACCTCTAACATAATCATCAGATTTTTCTTGTACCCAGATGAAACTTATACTCTCTTGGAACCAAAATATATTTTTATATCAAAAATGAAATCCGAAGATTATACCTTCGAACTATATCTAGGGCTATTTTTTCATAAAGGAACTGCAAATATTTCAAAGAACTTGACAGAATTTGAATATATGGAAAAATTTTCATTGGAAGAATTGATGTGAATGATGTAATTATATCTTATAGAATCTTATGCTAATTTTAAGAAGCATTTAGCCAATATAGTCAAATTAAAAAAGGAATTATATATAAAGTGAACGATGTAAAGAATAAAAATGGAAATATGTTCACCTATCAGACACTCAGAAAACAAAATATCATTGAAAGAGATCACCAACATAAATATTACTACAAGTTTGATTCCATTCTTTAAAAAAATATTTCAATTAAAAATAAATTTGAAAAGTCAGATATCTTTAAGAATATTATTTTAACTTTATATCTGTTTAGGATAAAGAAATTTAATAGAAATAGTGTATTACATACAATAGTTGATATTACATTAAATTCTGAAACAATTTTGAACATACGAATTGGACATAAATATTTGAAATAAGAAAATCAAATGATTTTCATTTCTTTCATAATTGTGGCGCAATTTAAAAAATAACCATATGGTGCATGTTTCAGTTAAATAAGATAGTAATAATTTGTCAAGTTTAAAAAAGATAACATAATCATTTAAATTACTAACGAGTTTTTGCTATCTGGATGTTAAAAGTCCAAAAGTTTAAAAAAAAAAAAAATCCATTTTTTTCTTTAAATGAAAAATATGAAATTTCAAATTTTGTTTTATTTATATTTAAAAATTAATACAACATTCATTTTGGTACTCTAGTTGAGTATTTTTAAACATATTTTAATTCTAAATATACCTAATATTTAATTGGTTTATCTATTCTAAGTCGATTAGAATGAGGAACTGAGGATAATTAAAATTATGATATATTAATATATCGAAATAGTTTTTGCATATTGAAATAGAAGTTTCTCTTGATGGAATAATTTAATCTAATTTTTGATAGAATAATCTTGATTCAAGTTTTAAAGATAGTAAATATTTTTAATAGAATGGCATCGGTGGTTCCTATATTTAATCGGATGTTGAGAAATCTAATTATTTCGTACGAAAAGAAAAGAGGAAAAAAGTGAATTTTTTATTTTATAACAATAGAATGGCATCGGTGGTTCCTATATTTAATCGGATGTTGAGAAATCTAATTATTTCGTATGAAAAGAAAAGAGGAAAAAAGTGAATTTTTTCTTTTATAACAAACTTTTCTCTAAAGAACAAAATATTGTCTGCTATAATTTATATTAACTGTTTCAAAATGAATCATTTTTAATCATGAATCATAGAATTATCCACAAAACATGCTGCCTAATATCAAGTTAATAAAGAAAAACAATTTCAAAATATAGCAAAACTTAATCATATTGAATTTAAACGATTTAGAATATATAAAACTGTAGAACTTTGATATGTTATAAAGATAAGAATGCATTTAAAAAATATGTAATAGTAAAACCTGATAGAGCGCTTCATATTCGAAATTCGAACTTGAACTTTTTTTCGAATTCAAACATATTCTTGCAAATAACAATATTTCTGACATTTAATGATTTCCTCCTATAAGCAATGGTAGAATTCGTCCGCGTCTCAACTATATATTATTATAAGTAGCGATTAAAGGATGCTTCTTTTTCCTTAAATGGTTTTAACATACTTTGGCAGGATCTTTTCCCTCTTTTCTTATTCTTTTCTATATCTTCATTTTATCGATCATTTTTCCAAGGATTAAATCTCTGAATACGTTCTTTACCTCTCTTTATTAATTTAAATGTAAATATATAATTGTTTTAATTTTGATATTTTATAATATAATTCTTAAATTCAATAGTACAGTATATATTACTTATGAAGTCCAAAATGCATCCATCCGTTCCACAGCTTTATAAGTGTACTTTTTTTTTTAATTTGAAGAGAGTCAAAACTATAATTGAGCTTCGTTCTATTCATGAGGAGTATCAAAGGGTTCATATACATTTCTATCTTATAATTTTTCTATAGACATATATGCATAGAAAGATGTATATTACGCACAAGAAAGAGCTTATAATTTTGAACAATGTATTTTATTGTAAGATATATGTAGAATAATGCTAATTAGAAGACATTGATTCAATAACTCAATCATTCACACAATATAAACACAAGAAGACAGGAAAAGAGAAAAAGCAAAGAAAGATAAACATAAACGCAACCTAATCAAACAGGAATAGTTCAAAATACACAGTGATAATACAAAAAATTAGATAGGTATTATCGGAACATATTAACTGAATACTTATTCAAATGTAAATTGAGAAATAATATCAAAAGTAATCACGTACAAAATATTTGTCATTTATGAACAATATACTCATATACTATAAACTGAAAAATTTTTTCTGTAAACACTTTCGGAATAAAGATTTATTAATTTTTTTGAAGAAAGTGGATCGATCTATACACGAGGCAATAGAAAATTAGGAAAATTTTTAAGATTGTAAGATTTGTGGTTCAGTCGTGCCTTCGCGTCAACCGCACAGTCACCATACTTATTCCTAATATTGATTCTTTTGATTTTTTTCTTGTCAAAAATATATAGCTATGTATGTACATAAATTAATATTTATGTAATATTTAAATATCGAATACTACAAAAATATGATCAAAATTTTTATAAATGGGTTTCATTGCGATCTCTTTACGTTAGTTCCACGTTCTGTGTAGGACAGGATTAGCTATATTTATTACTAAAAAAATGTTTATTTCTTCTCCATTTTATTATTAAAAATGCACGGATGTATGTAAATATTTATATTTAAATACATTAAAAAAATTAATTTTCTAGCGCTTCAAAATAAGTTCAGAAATGAATGCATAGCAATGTTTTTTTTTAACAAGTAAACATGGGCAATCGCTATTATACGTATCATCGATTAATAAGTAAAAATATAACGATTTCTGAACAACAATTTGTGCGTTTTCTAATCATTTAGAAAATACAGGGTGATTAACACCTGACATTGATTCTTTTACAGCTAATTTCGCATGTGAGATTAGCGCTTTTTCGAGGAAGTGAGATGGTCGGCTTTTCACTTTCGTCAGTTACAATAGAATTCCCATTACAAGTTTTATTTCCGATATTTTATCATTTAAACTTTGTTAAATATTTTTTTAGATTCAGAAATGACGAAAACTTTTAATATTTCTTTGATATTATTTGCTGAACAAGCACTTCAATAAAACTTTCGCACTTCAATAAAATAGAATACTACACTATAATACGATTTTATTGAAGTGCGAAATGCGATTGAACATGACGGGACACCATCGCATCTTGCTCTTCATTTAGCTTTCTCTTTGCACTGTGTCGTGACATTTCAATGGCATAAGTTTAAATGGCAATATATATTCCAATGGTTAGTGAACTGGATTTAATTTTTTTTTAAATTATAAAAAATATATTTATTTATTTTAATTAATGTCATAATGTTTTAACATTTAAAAGTTATTGGTTTCGGCCGAACTTATATAAGGATTTTTAAACTCTGAATTAGGAGATCGACTTATACATGAATATAAAAGATATTATTATAGATATAACTTTTGATAATAAATCTATCACATTGATTAAAACAGTTCAAAATTTCTTACCAAATGATTTGGTGCATTATATTGAATAAAATATCTTAATATAGAATATATTAAATATTAATTCTTAAAAGCATTTTTGTAACATTTTTTCAGTTAGGTCAAAAATTCTGTGATTTCATTTTCTTATTTAAAAATAACGATGACAAATTATTATAACATATTAACAAATAATTATGATAAGTTATTTATTTCAAAATATTTGAATGTTGTTTTAGATCTCGTTTGACTTACACTTTAGAATTAATTGCTAATTATACATATAAATTACATGTATCAGATAAAAAATTTATTTTAGAAATTTTTTACGTTAAGATTACAAATCTGGTATTTTAAAATATTGGTTTAGATTCAATCAACAAATCAAACAGTATCAGATTTGTAATTGAGAAAATATCAATATTTATCAAAAAGACATTTATGGTAATCCAATAGCAATGATACAATTGACAAAAAGAAATTTATAAAATATTTATCTAATTACAGTCATCTTTATTCCATCCTTAGTTATTGTATACTAATATGTTTCACTAACAGCGATTTTCTGAATTCAGGCTATGAGACAGGAGCAGTGAAGAAAGAAAGAATTTGTCAAGATTCGAACAAAATCAGTTTAAAAAGTGCATACATTGTGAGAATATAGGCTTCGTTACAAATATAGAACACTCGAGGAAAATTCTAATGTTCAAAAGATACCATACATTTTTACATCAACTAGCACATTCATTTAACTATCCTGATGATCCTATCAATCATAAAGGCTGCAATCCTGAAAATATTTATAACGATATCGGTAATGCACCTAAATCTTCCTTATGGATCAAAACCTAACAATTGTAAATTTTCTTTTTGTTGCTTGAGAAAAATGAGAAAATTAATTAATGAGAAAGGGAAATATATGTATAATGTTTGATATTTAATTTGATTATTTCATGTGCAAGATAAACTAAATTTGAAATATTATTTCTTTTATGATCACGTTAATACATTCAAGAGATTCGAATAATCGACTTGTATTGACAATATAGAAGACTGAGAAACTTGCGATTGCGATTCTTCTGGCTATTGTACAGAAAACGACAAGTGTTGCATTCCTGAAGGTGATTCTTGCTCATGAAGAATATAATATATTGGTCTGGAAATTCAGTGTTGAATGAATTTTCGTAATGTCATCTAGGACTAAAATTTGAAATGTTTCAGAAATGAGCCTTGTTTTAATGCTTCAATCAGTTCAAAGGAAAGATTTGTCCTGGGAAAGTTGAATCTGATATAACACACTGTTTTGATACTTCACGAACTTGTAAAAATGATAAATGCATCAGTAATGTTTGCATAGTTAACGGTTTTCAACTGTGCAATTTTTTCCAGAAGTTGTAAGATATTCAATGCTATTATAATCATGATAAATGCTCGGAGTAAGTATCAAATTTATATTTAAATATGTCATGGCAATATACATTTAAATTAATTTTCTATTTTAATTAAATAGTAATGGAATTTGTTTAAGTAAAGGCAAATATATTCGATTTAATGCACAAAGAATATGGAGTATTCTTGGTGGATTAACTCTTATTATATTATATTACTGATTATCAAAATCATAACTATGCCTGCTCATAAATTAAGTAAGACAACTGGGATATTATAAGAAGATTGCAAAGGGGAGAAGATATATTCTAAGGTAATTAATTAAATGAAAGTGAAGGTTATTTGAAATTTAAATACAGTACAGTATGTGTTTGTTAAAATCAGGCCGGTTCCATAGGTGAAGCGATGAGGCAACCGCCTCAGGCGCCGGATTGACATAGGCGCCAAAATGAATTGTAAAAATATAATGAAGAACAAAAAATATTCATGTGACAAAATTCGTAATAATACATAAATAGAAAGAAATATTCTGACTGTGTTTTATCAGTTGCTATAAATTTGAGATTAATTAAAAATAAACAGAATGTGTTTATTTTTCACTTAAATTAAAGATTTATTATGATTTTAGTTTTGTCGTTTATTTCACCGCAAATTATGTTATATTTTTATATGAAGTTGAAAGCCAGAGTGGACTACACTACATTTCCCTCAAGACATGAAAAAACGCTCTTTAAGTAGACTATTACAGGAAAACGTGAGCTAGATGGCCAGCTTTCGGCGGCTGAGATTGTGGCCATTAAGCACAGGTTGGCCACCAGACACAGTGAGCTACAAATTTCTTTATTAAACATCAAAGTTTAAATTATAAAATTTATGACACAATTTCACATTGTTAAATTAAATCTAAGGAAAAAAATCACTAATTAATGTCTGTTTTTGGGATTTTTTTTCACTTTAGAATGCTGAGCTGATAGAAAATCTAGAGCCCATCTGGTATTTCTGATCAAAACACGATTTGCTGGCCATTTAGTAGATGTTACACACAAGGTGCCGAAATTAAATATCACTGACCATGGCCACGGAACACAGATGGCCATTTTACATAGTTTAAAAATCCAGCAATATGCTTAATCGGATATTAAGGTAGCCACGGATTGCAGGTTGGCCACCTAACTCAGGTGGCACCAGCACAGGTTTTCCTGTATTCATTACTTAAGAGTTTTTCAAAAATTTTTAAGAGGCGCCGTTTTAAAACTTGCATCAGGCACCAGAATTAGTCTGCCCTGCCCCGGTTAAAGTTTAGTAAATTAAATTTTTTAAATATTACTAATTACATAAATTCCAAATCTTTATTCCAAATATAAAAGCAATTTTATAATATATATTTTTAACGATAAAATTTTTCACGTTCTCGGATACTTCAACTCCAGTTTTTATTTATTTTTTAATTTCCACTTTTACTTAATATTAGAAAATAACGAAATAAACTAAATTTATACAAAAATTAATAATACTACTTCATATTTCTTGTTGTTTAAATTAATTTTAAAAATAGTTAATTTTTTAAATTAACTATTTTAAGATTAATTTAAGCACTAGGAAATCAATTAGTCAAACGTGGCTGGCTGGAGTCCCTTTTTCGTTCGAACCACTGTACCGATTTCTATAAATAGGGTATCGTTAGAAAGATCTGATTTTTGGATGTCTGCGACAACAGATCTTTTTTTATTTGGCATTTTTAGAGCCCTAGGGGCCGAATTTTAATTTTATGACAATAAATATCAATAGATGGCGCTAAGTGTCAAAGAAAGGGGCAACAGATAACTTACCTGCATTACTATTATTAGATTTTTACAGAATTACTTAGCTAAAAGGATTATTACTGATTATGATACAGGATACTGTTCAGCTAACCTTTTCACACCTTATTTAACCTTTTCATTGGATGTTTTATTTTAAAGGAAATTTTATGTTGAATTTGCAGTTAAGCCTGTTCTATATCCATAATTACGATGGTGATATATTACATATCTCAAATGAAATTTGCTTATATTTTATCACACAAAGAAATTATAACCATTCAT
>AYEL01060227.1:0-49588 GCA_000484575.1 Olivierus martensii | reverse complement strand
CCCCTAGGCCTGGCAAACCTGAGCGAGTCCGCCGTATTCGTATTTCGTTCGCTTGTGGATCAGAGAGGTGGTCAGGCGAGTCCGCACCCCTAGTTGCAGGCAATGATTAAGCCGAGATTATTCTCGCAGACATAAGTACCCTGTAGTACCCTCGTTGGTGGAGCAGGGGAAAAGCTTTGGCTAGTCTCAGAATACGACATGAGCCACGGACCCCCAGTGGGGGTTTCATCTCCCCACGGGCTGTGGGCCCACTGGGGAGATGAAACCAGTTCCCATGGGCTTGGGGCCCATTGGGGTGGGCCCCCCAGTGGAGTGGGGCCGTCGGGGAGGCGTCCATGGGGTGCAGCCTCCACGGGCCCCCGTGCAATTACTACACATTTGAACTAATGCTTAATAAAATATATAGTAAATAAATTTGCAAGCTGTTATTATACAATATGCTGTTATATAAAGTATTATAAGATTAGATCACAATAGTATATTTCCGCTCATATAAATGAGCGGATAATTTCTAGTATTATTAAATTTTCAAATTCACTATTTTAAAATAAATAATTAATTTATTTTCTTCTAGAACTGATATAGTGCAGTTACTTTCTCTAATACATGTATAAAACAATTTATTTTGTTTACGTTTTTAACGAATGATCTTTCTTATTGATTTTAATATAACGAGAAGAATTCATTGTAGAAGTCTATAATAGCTTTCGCCTGTTACGGAAATGATAGAGATGACAAAATTACATGATGATTTTTCTTAAAAACTTTTGACACATGCTGAGAATTAAATTGAATTTAAAAAGCATTATCGCATTTCTATAGCCAAAAATTATGGATTTTTAAAACAGAAACTAAGAAAATGCATATTTTAAAACTATTGCACTAAAAACTGTTTATGATCAGCATTTATTTTTCGCATTAAAAAATATCACAGTAATGAATTTAATCCACTCTATTATTTTTTATTGAATTTAAATCTGTTTCATTATCTTTCTTATCATAGATTCCTATATTATCTACTCTTCACCCATTATTTTTTATATCATGATTCTAAATAAAATGTGACTATGCATTTTATTCACGTTCTCGTTAATATTTAATTTTGTGTAGTTTCGGAAGATTGCTGCGTGGAAGTATGTTAGACTTCAATCTAGAAATCAAGTTCGATTCTAAGTCAGAAACATTCAGATTTTTTAAGAGGATTCGAACCCAACAGTATAACCACATTTATCAATTTTCAGCATCTCATCACGGATTTTAATCACGTAATGAGATACCGAAAATTGATTACATGTAAGAAAAACCGTTGATCATTTCATAATCCATAATGAGCTATGAAATGACCAAATAACTATTCACAAAAGATACATATGTCGATAGACATTTTATAAAATGTATGTGACTATATGTATCTTTTGTGATTCAGCAGTATAATTTTGTCGACATGTTATATACAGGGTAATTCAATTATCTTGCACATTTGCAGAGACGATTGTGTAGATCATGAAAAGATTATTCTAGTTCCACAATATGCCAACAGATAGCAAACCAATACTTCATCAACTGAGTGGCTTGATACATATGGAATGTATGCAGTATAATATTGTTTATGAAAGAAGCAGTATGACTTTCTTCCAGGAGCAGAAGATTTTTATTATTGAGGAGTATTTTGCAAAATAATCATATGCACATATTGTTGAAAGATTTTTGTCATAAATACCCAGATACTGCTGTTTCGAATAATTCAACCATTACAAGAATCATAACCCGTTTTCGTGAAACAATAGGAAGAATAAAAAATCCAGTATATTGACGAAAGTTAAACTGAAAGAGGTGGAGACTGAAATACAGCATTCTCCTAGAAACAGTACAAAAACTTGCAGTGCAAACAGGGATATCTTATTACATAATCATCTCTACAGGTATATAAGATAATTGATTATACACCCTATATATATAAAAACATGCATATGTATATGATAGTATATAAAATATATATCGGATGATTACATAATGATACAGTTATTATTTCTAGTATAAAAAGGAAAATTGATGGAAAGATAAAAGTTTTGCTCTGAATAAGCACTCTCCATTTTCTGATCTGATACTAAAAGTAAAATTTGAGGGTTATTTCTCCATACAAATTTTGAATACTTTACTCATTAAATATTGTTTTTATAGAATGTAAGGAAATCTTTCTTTAAATAACTTTATCATATAATAAGTATTTTCTTTTTAAAGAAATAATTAAATTTAAAATTATTGATAAAAAGAACTTTAACATGAAAAACATATTTTAAATCATCATTTTAATTTAGTACGTAATGCAATATTATTATAATGTAAAGTTGCAATGACAGTCAAACTATTGTATCAATAAATCAAACTACTTGTAACAATAAATTCCGATGACTAACTATAAATAGCGTTAGTTCGTTGTACCATTGATGAGAACATTATTATAAACAGTAATTACATCACTTACATGACTTATATATATACATCGTATTTAGATAGATGTTATTATGTATCTTCTGCTAAATAACTTATATACTGTAATATATCTATATACATATATCGTATTAATGTTGTTTAAACATACGGTAATAAAATTATGTAATAATTTACATAAATTTCACTTATATAATGATTTCAAATAAGGAAGTGTTTAGTTAACTTTTTAATACAACGTACATAAATATTGACCGAAATATTGGCTATTTTCTCAACTTTTCTTTTATAAGCCTGATTCAGCTTATGTTCTTAATAATAACTATAATTAAAATATGTCTATAAATATAGTTTTAACAATCTATATTTAGATATAACAAAATTCTGGCTAAAGCTGTAATGTTGAAAAACTATTTATTTAATTATTTATGAAATAATCTTATAAAAAAATATAATATGCTTATTATAATATAAATATAGAAATGTTTGAATATTTTTATTTCCGGATTAAGTACTTAAATTCAGACGAAAAGTTTCTGTTTTCAAACTGATATAAACCAGAAATACGTTATAAAATCCAGAGCGGCCTATATTCGGGTAAATATAGTAATTTAGTAAATTGATATCAGTAAATTAGGGAGACAATTTGCTTTTGAATCTACTTTCAGTGAGAAAAATGTTCCTTAATTTTCTCAAAATTTTCAACATTTGTTTTCATACTTCAAAAATATTTTCGGTAATTTGTCAATAAAATTCTCAGATAAGAAAAATGTTCAATTAAAGTTTTTCTGAGCAATTAAAGTATGATTGAAAATTCAAATTCTGCAAATAATAATATAAGTTGAAATAAATAATGTCTTATAAAATAAATAATGTCTCTATGATTAAATTTCGAATTACAGAAAAAAACTTTACAGTTAATATTGATAGTATAGTAATGCTTTCAGAATAAAAATCAATTATATTTATACAACAAACTATAATATCTGATCTTATTTTCAAACTGTAAAAATATCAATTATTGCATTAAGAAAATATAGCAGAAATTTCTGTTATATATTTTCTTGAATAAAGGGAAAATAGTTATATTAGTTTTTCGGATTCCTTTATAAAAAAATCTTGTTAGTTACTTTTTTTATTTGAATTTTTGTGTTATATTATTAAATTTTGATATATTTTTAGAGATAAACAAGTAAAATAGTTTAAATATATTTATTAAAAATATTTGTTACGAATTCGAAATTTTTAGTTATTAATACAAAAAATTGATGATAAGCATCAAATATAGTATAAGATATATAGCTGCACTAAATGCAATGAGAAAAATGAATGAATGACTAAATGCAGCAATAAAATTTTTATTGCTAGTGATTAATTGAAAAGATAATTTTTATTAGTTTAAATAAACATTATTATTATTAAATGTTAATGTAATAATAATTTTTATTTAAACTATTAGAAGAATTCCCTGTAGAAGAGAGGGAGTACAATATTGGTGAATATGATAGAAATTGTTTTTGCATAAAAATAGGTTTTTTTTTTATATAAAACTACACAGTTTAATAGAGAATATTTTCTAAAAGACAAATTTTATAGTTTACAATCTTATATAATATTTTACAGTAAAATCTGATGAAAAATTTATAAGTCGAAGCTGCATGATTGGATGTTTTTAATTATAACTAACATTACTGGAGAGGTGGTATTGGAAAGAGTCTGGTTGAAGAATTTTTGAGCTTTGAAGAGTAGAAAGATCTTTCTATTTAGAGTAATTAATAGAATTACTCAAAATGGATTTTAGGAGAGTTTTCCATTCAGTGTTTAAGGAACTTAGTTTGTCTGATGAAAATCTAAAGAAATGAAACATCTTGTCTGTTGAAACGTACCATTTAATCTTTGAAGATTTAGATGAGTATTGTTTGAGCTGAAAGGTTTGTAGAGAATGGAGTCAGAATTACAAAAATATTACGTGAGGATCAGGGAAATACGAACTACATTCGCGATATATAAGAAAAATTTAATACATCAAACAAAGAAATTGTGAAAGAGAGAAAGCTAATAACATCGAACAAAGAAACTGTAAACGGGAGGAAGAACGTTAAGATTGAAAAGAAAGTATTTACCGAGTTGCACTGCCCGGCGCAAAACTTCGTCCCAGCGTCGTAAATCTCAAAAACAAAAAGGGATCACGTATTGCGGGGGAAGGATCGTGCCTGTGCAGGTGTCCATGGACTATCGCAGTAGACCTCATCTGTAAAGGAAATAATAAACAATAGTCAGGAATGCATCGAAGCCCGGGAATTTCGGTGAAATGTGACGTTTCGGTCCCGAATCGGGGATGTTATGAAAAGGGGATCGACCACCCCATTGATAGAGAGATCCAGAGAGAGAGAGAGAGAGAGAGAGAACCCGAGGGAGAGCGGGAAAAGAACGGATTAGAAGAAGAGTATGTAATAGCTGTCACCACCGCCGAGGTTTTACAACCGCCGTCCCGTTCCTCCAGCTACGCCGCCCCAACGGGGAGTCGGATCCCACCTACAGGAGAGGTGTTTCCACCTTGAGGCAGCAATTAGCTGAGAAGACAGTGCTCCATCCGAAGAAGACTCCCCGGAAGCTACCGACCGGACGAAAAGTATAAATTGGTCCCCCTGTGGTCGAAGATTTCATTAAGAACTCTGAACTGTAATCAATAAGTATTGCGCTGTAAAATTGTGTGTTAATTCAAGATCTGCCAAGAATCTTCTGTTATTTAAGGTATATATCCTCCCTTTATGGGATATGTTGTAATTTTCTCTCTCAAGAATAAAGATCCAAGGTATTAACCGTACGAGCTGTTTGTCTTTGTGTCCTTGAGCACCTCTCCATCCTTACTCACAACTTTAACCCACATCATTATCCGCTAAGCAAACCCGCCTGTTTTGTCGACATCGTTTCCAACGATGCCGACTGGTGTCAGATCCTGACGTTGTCCACACAAGGTTAAGGCCTGTAAAATATTATATCACGCCCCTGGCGTACCACAATTATAACTAACAGCACTATGGCAGGAAATAATTTCATAACTCTATAAGTACAACAAAAAACAGTAAACTTAGAAGCGCTTTCGATTTAATATAAAAATCCTCATCAGCTATAACAAATATTAGAAGAACATTCTATGTTCTTCTAATATTTATTATAGCGAAAGCGCTTCTAAGTCTACTGTTTTTTGTTGTACTTATAGATGTATGAAATTATTTCCTGCCATAGTGATGTTAGTTATAATATTTATGTTATTTTGGCAATGTAATAGTACTGTTCTACTTACGATGTCAGAATTACATATAATTGGAGATAGCAATAGTAGCAAAGTGGGACTTTACACAGTCCTATCATTGCGATCATCTAGTGATCTATAGTGCACTCCTAACATAATCATCTCATAAGAAGTATCGTCTTACACAGAAAAGACAAACCTATCGCAATCGAATCGTAAAAAGATCTTCGAGTGTAGGAAAATGTAATTTTTTATGATCACATTTTAAACCTGAAAGGGTCACACATTCACACAATGAGTAAAGAGAAGTTTTATCTTCTGACATTATGCATAATTGTCAACAGTTAGTTAAAGTAGCGATTTTTCCGATATAACAATAAAAGATGGTATGTACTTGTATAGCAGTTATATATCTTTAGAAAATAAGACAGAAATTTCTATGGCTAATTTAAATTTTTTTAGAATTCAGATTAACCATTGAAAATGCAATGCTTAAATATAATCAAAATCGGACACATGAGTAGGAATTTTAAAAATCTTTCAAAAAAATGTTCGTTATCCGAACTGTTCGTTAACCGATCACCCACTGTACTGTGTTCTATGAAAGATATGTTGTTAAATTTATGTATTGCGAAATTTCTATAAAATTCAGTCTTGTTGAGTAATTTCTCGATTCTATATTATCATTGCTCTTGAAATAATTCATAATAATGAATGGTGCCATCTGTAAATATTTCTGTGTAGATAAATTTGACTGTTGCATTCAAATGACTTTGCTATTTTCACTTTAATATTCTGTGTTATCAAAATGTGAATTGGAATGAAATTTAATTATTCACACTATATGTTGAATGTTTGTGTTTTTCTTATTGTGTTTTTCTATATACGGTTGTTAGTGATTGTGTTTTCGCGAAGTTTTTGTTTTCTCGAGATTCTAAAAAAAATGTTTAATTAAAAATACCTGTTTTAATAAGGATAAAAACAAAATCAGGCAGAAAAAGTCATGCAAAATGAAAATAAGAAATATAATTAAAAGTTAAAAAGTATAATAAAATAACCAAAGGGGTAATTTTATTATATTTTTTAACTTTTAATTATATTGAAAAAATCGGTCTTTTTGTCAGCAGATAACGTCACTTTCCATTCTATTAAACAATAACAAGTAAGTGACGGGGCGAAACAAGACCTTCCACATGTTGCTCACACTTGCGGAGGGGTTAGCCGGATTGTAGAGGACGGGGATTGACGAGCCGGGTCCGGATCCCATATTAAACATTTTTAAGAGATGGGATGAGTGGAAAGGGGCAATCAAAATTTAGCCACCAAGCTTACCATACAAAAGAAAAAGACATCAAAAGATTGAAGTAATAAAAATGAACCCAAGTTATCTGCGTATATAAATTTACTCTCGAAAATTATCATATCTTACTCAATGTGATCTGTATGAATATTTACTGAAAAATTACAGAGAGAAATTAATTTCTTCAGAGGAGCATTTCAGTCTACTAGCTGTGCACTTAAGCAGAGCAACATACACAGTGTATCTATATTATTTATGTGTCATTGGAATGATTTTTTAATCTCAAATGATATTTAGCCACCAAGCTTACCATACAAAAGAAAAAAAAAAAAAAGTAATAGTTTCATTTTATTTATTTATTTATCAAGATATCTGTGATTAAAATTAAATGAATTAATATTTAGAGATTTACAAAATTTCCCAAAACTTTTATCAATTGATCAAACTTTTGAGAACCTAAAATGAAAAGAAAGCATCCATGCTCACGTTTTAAAATCAATGATATTATAGTGTAAATTTTGCTATCTGGTGTCGAAATTTAACTTTTATAAATTTTTTCTAATGACATAGGAATATTCTAATGCTGTGAAATGCGAAAAATGGTAATAAAAAAATTTTAAACTATATTTTAGTAATATTAATTTGTTAATTGGTTAAAAAAATAATTGATATCAAGTAAGATTAACAATTTGTGCATTAAAAAATACTTTTAAAAATTACGGAATTATTCATATTTTTATAAATGCATATTAAAATAATTTCGGATTGCATTTTTTTTAATAATAAATAAAAGCTTAATAAAAAATGTTATCATATTTGGATAAATTTCATTACATAATCTAAAATGTTTTTTTTTTACCACAAAACATACATTTATCTGCAAGGACGGAATTAGAAAATATATATTTGTATAGATAAATTGTGCCATGACACACCGAAAAATGCATGTAATTGAGCAACTGTTTTTTTTTTTTTTTTGTAACTATCCAATTGTCATCCGATTACTAAGTGGCAAGATCATTCCAAGTCCTATCACAAATTATCATATCCAGGAGAGAGTCAAGCAGAATGTAGAGAATTGGAATCGATAGCCAAATTTTTCATAATAAATTTTTGAAGGAGTGAGGCCTGGATTAGATTACAGGAATTCTGGGTCGTTTCTGCGCTGTCACTCTATACCAGCGTTTCCCAAACTTCTATGGCTGAACTCATACCTACCACAGCATAACCACATCACGACTGCAAAAATGTGGTTGGTATGTGGATGGTCGTGAATTATAATTACAGTATATTAATGTAGAAACGCATAATAATAACTCACACAGACCACAAGTTGCGACAGCGGTTGAAATCGACTTCAGTTAGTAGTCCGTCTGAGTTAGATTATGCGTTTCTATATTAATTTAGTTATAATTCACGACAATCCACAAGCAACCACCGTTTTGTGATCGTGGTTGTGGTTCTGTTCTAGTACGTGTGAGTTCAGCCTATGAAGAAACACTTCAAAAATCCTGAAATTTTTACGGAACATCTTAGTTATTTTATAATATAAATAGATATTAATAATAAATAAATTAGGCAAATAAGTATAAGAGTTAAGAAAATAAAACAAACATTTATCATCAATTACGTAAAATAAAACACATGAAAAAATAGTGAAATGAACTCCGCCACCATCGATACAACTACGCATGTGCTAACTGAATGAGTCCAGTGACAGATGACAGCTTCGCACATGGATGTTTTCAAAAGCAAGATAACTGAAGTCACGGAGCAAGAATAGATGGAGACGAAACTCCCATAGACCTCTATATTAAAAATTTGTGTCAATTTTTAACAAGCGCCACCTAGGAACTGGAAACGTAAGAATTTTGTTTTCCGGGTTAGGCATGCGCAAAACCTGGTTTTGTGGTCTAATTGGAATTTTTGAATTAGAAGTTGTTCGGTATTCCTTTTTATTCTACAATTTAACCTAGAAAATAAAAAACAGCAAATAATGAGTTCATACGTAAGGGGAGGAACGTATTGTTTTGTCTCTAAGTGCAAAAATACCCTTCGAAATAATCCAGATAAAATATATCACAGAGTGCCAAAGGACGTAGAAATATAATTACTGTAAAATTGTAAAATATTGCTACGTTACGGTTTTTAATATTCTTAAGAGAAATTATTAACTCACAACTTCTCTACTGTAAAATTGCTACGTTACGGTTTTTAATATTCTTAAGAGAAATTATTAATTCACAACTTCTAAGAGAAATTATTAACTCACAACTTCTCCTAAGAATATTAAAAACCGTAACGTAGCAATTTTACAGTACTTACATTTCTATGTCCTTCGGCAATCTGTGATATATTTTATCTGGATTATTTCGAAGGGTATTTTTGCACTTAGAGACAAAACAATACGTTCCTCCCCTTACGTATGAACTCATTATTTGCTGTTTTTATTTTCTGCGTTAAATTGTAGAATAATAAAGAATACCGAACAACTTCTAATTCAAAAATTCTAATTAGATCACAAAACCAGGTTTTGCGCATGCCAAACCCGGAAAACAAAGTTCTATCATTATTTTCAACTACCAGATGTCGCGTCCCGAAATTCAGCGACATCTTAAAATCCACTTCCGTTTCGTCTCCATCTATTCTTGCTCCGTGACTGAAGTCGAATGGAAGTTTATTGTAATTTCGAATGCTAAATAATTTAGTTTCGACGTTGGAAATGTATATTTAACAAAATTTAATATAATATTAATTCAATAATTTCCACCCGTGATTATACCGACTGCGACTCTCCCTTTCGCGTTTGGACTTATCACATTAGCAAGCACGGCTTTCGTGGATGGACAATATTGATATCAATATTTACCAGGGTTGTCCAAAAGGCGGCCCGCTAAATCATTTTGTGCGGCCCGCGATGCTTTCACGATTTGTGATATAATATTACTTTTTAATGTTTTTCCACTTTTATTTATTATTTTTTTAAGAGATTAATAAAAAGAATCCTGAAATGAATTATATTAACTCCTAATTAATTCTTAAATTATTAGTTTATTTAATACAATCAACAAGCAATTAATTAATTTTTCTTAATTATAAGTAATTATTTAATGATCAACAAGCTATCCTGACATCAACATTTTTATAAGACTTTCAATCACATCAATTTTAGTTTTAGTTATTTCGGTTTTTATAAGCTTTCGATCACGCAATTTTAGTGTTTTAGCTAATTTAGTTTAAAGTTTTGAATTGTGACTGTATTTTAGTTATTTTTTTGGTTTCTAACACACCATTTTAGTAATTGTGTGACCGTTGTTGTGAGATTCTGTTTTAATTTTATTTTACTGTTTAATTCAATTTTATTTTTATTTTACCATGAGTTCGTTGTATTTGTGAAATGAATGAAAAAAACGTAAAATAGAAAATGAAAATCGAATATATCAGGAGCAGTGGGAAAATGACTTTTTCATAACAAATCATATGGGTAAACTGGTTTGTTTTGTGATTTTGGTCGGAAAGTAATATCAACATTTGGTAGTACTTATTTATATGAAAGTGTTGGATCAAAAATATTTATAAGAAGAAATACGAACAATGTTTCTATGCAATTTTGATTAAAGAGATGAGATTTAATGAAAGAGAATCCCACCATCTTGAATCTCAAAGTTGCCAACCATTCAACGTCACAAAATGCATGGATTTCATTGGTGGATGTTATCTCGACGGATTTTACCGTCGCGGAAAAGTTGAATCCATCTAGACACTAGACGGTAGCGGTTTTTACTCTGTAGTATGACGTCAAAACCGCGCTGCTTTATCCACAACACGCAACACGGGCATATTTCGCCGCAGTTCCCTGCTAATGGGAACCAACTTAGTCGCAATCATCGAGTTATGGTCGTAGTAGAGTCTCCATATGGTCCGCCTTATTTTAGAATTTAATCATCTTTTACTTGTTTAATATAATAATTATTTATTTTACAAAGGCGTTATTCTATTAATATCCATATATAACTATTTATTTTACAAAGGCGTTATTCTATTAATATCCACATATAACAGTGTATTTTACAAAGCGTTATTCTATTAATATCCACATATAACAGTAACCAATTAATTATTTTATGACAAAATGAACAGCTTGCCGTTATTATCAAATATATGCTATTGTAATAAAAAATTACTTAACTAAATTCTTTTTGTCGTATCCTAGATGACTAAAGAAATATCTTGACTGAAACCAAAAAATTTATTCAATAAAAACTGGTTAGCCAAACTTTCATGTAGGCGGTATCGCACCTTTCTTACACGTCTCTAATTGATCCTTCCAATTTAATGATTTTTTAAAAGATGTAAAAATATATTTCTAACTTTGAAAGGTAAATTCAAAAAATGTCTTAGGCATAATTCGACACTTATAAACGTTTGAATTGCATTATTGCCACGATTTACATTAGAATATGGAGTTAATCAAATTGGCTTCTGAAATAAATTAATTATTATTCAATGGCCAAAAAAATTTTGTTATTTAGTGGTATTAAGCCTAACTATTAAGAAAAATTTTTTATTATAAATAGTTAATAGTCAATCAAGTGTATTGACACTAAAATTTAAAAAAATTCAAAAAGTGGAGTTAATCGATGTGGCTAGTGAACGACTCATATATATAATAATAAAAAAATATATATAGTATGCATAAGCAAGCTTTTTTGATCATAATTTAAATGTGCCGAAGAAGTTTGACTATAGGTTCAAGTGTGCCATAAGATAAAAAAAGGTTGAAAAACACTGATCTATATTCTATTCAATTAAAGATGCTTTGCCTTATACGGTGAAGAGCTTGTGGATTGCAAAGGTCAATCCATCCAATAGAATAGCGAGTTTCTGTTTTATTTACCCAATAGCAGTTTACTTTTTACCATCGCTAATAATTTGAAATGTTTGTTATCGTTTAAAAATTGTCGAATTAATACTTTACATTTCATGGTTATGCTATTAAATATTAAATTAAATCTTTAATCGCTTAAAATTAAATAAATACAACCAGTGCCGGATTAAGTTAGTACGAGGCCCGATTGTATATTTCTCACGTGGGCTCTCAAAATATGGCTTATCTGTAATATAAAATAAGTAATATTTATTAATAAATACGCAATTTTTAACTTTGACTGCTATGGACGCATAAATGCGTCCAGCTAAAGCTATCCGTGTGGACTATGGACGCATTTATGAGTTAGCAATTGTTTCTATTCAAAAATACAAGAACCAATGTTATCGACGAGTTTGAGATAGTCACATATATTTAATTTTTTTATTAATGACAATAAATAAAAAAATACTTGTATCCGAAGCACTTTCATTTGACAGAATGTTATTTTTTTTTTTTCAAAGAATGACAAACATGATGGCAATAACATTTCAAAATAATATAATTATGATATAAGTTATATGTCATAATCGAGAGATTTTCGTCTTTTCATTTTGGACAAATTAAATCAACATATGAAAATACACAAAAGAGGTTAAATTAATACTTATTTATGAAAATTAAAAGGAACTTTAAAACATCAATAATTTTGTCAAATGGGGTGCAAAATATAATTGAGTCATTGTCTCTCAAAAATAAAATAAAAAAACTATTTGATGAATTATATTTTATGCAGATTTTTGGAATGTTTTTTAAGTGACCTGAACATTTTAAAATTTTCACCATATTTATCCAGTAAAAATCAAGATCTAGGAAGTTTTCTAAATGATTTACTTTAAAATATTTATAAAGTAATTATTACGATTGACTATTTCTTCATCAATTATCAGTAATAACAGTAGAACCTTCGATAATATTTCTGGTAAGAACAGAATGATTCACTTGTTGGATATCATATCATTTAAAAAAATACTCACTTGTTATTCTGAAAATTCCATTTATAACCGATTTCCTATTACTAACAAGTAAGACTCTTCCAGACTGCTGCTAGTAAAACTGCTTGTTTCATTTACTTCAGTCTTGCATAAATCCAAAATCAATTAATAACCTTCTATTATTCATTTAAACTGTATACTTTCTGGCAACATTCACATATGCGTACAAAATTCTAATTAAAAAAGATTCACTCGCCTTTAATTTATTTGAATACTCAGAAAATATTTTTAGAATATTAGATAAGAATATATTGGAATCTGCAAAAGTATTAAATAGAAAATTTTTCCCCCGATATCACAAGAGATAAAATAAAATCGATTCATTCATATTCAATTTTTCCAAGAAAAATTTTTCTTTTGTGAATTTACAAAAATTAGATGATGAAAGGCTAGGGTGTAAAAACCCAGCTATAATAGTAAATCTAAACTATTATTCTTTGTTTATTAGCCTTTTCATAATTTAATTTTGCCTTAACATAGAGTCCCTCAATCGCTCCTCAACCGATTGGATGCAATCGGTCCAATCCGCTTAGATCCGACATTGCCTACCGACATTCACCGAAGAAAAATTTCGATGATTTCGATGCATCAACTGGTTTAAAATGTTTTATCTTCAATAGCAGTTTTGGGACGCTTGCCTAAAGCGGTTTATAAACCGTTGAGTTTAGGAACGTATCCCATGTGTTCTGATCTTGGTTCTGATCAAGGAGATTGATCTGATCACAGATTTCTATACCATAGATAGATCGCTTCTATTGTTCTTCCCTGACCTTTGCAAGGCTGACCTTGAACTGACCGGAAGCCGCTAAACAAAGGAAGCTGGGAACAAAGCCGGAGTCTACGTTTGCTGAGTCGTTAGATGAATACATTTCTTGCTATTTATGATTGATTTTTTGTTTTTTTGCGTTATTGATATATATTGTTTAGCATATGGATGTAAGAATGAGCAAATACGAGGTGATAGAAGGTAGGAAATGCTTTTCATTTGGGAATGTAGAAATTAACTGAGTGGAAGCAACAAAAACAACAATAATAACTGTTCTTTAATAAACAAAAAAAAAATGTACATCTCATACAATGAACGCCACAGCCATATTACAAAAAAAAGGCGCCAACAACAGAGTATAGTAAGTGTTGCCAGTTTGACAAATCTAATAATAATAAAAAAATATTTATCTTTTTATTTAACCTTCCAACAGGGATGATTCTACTTTCACTGCTTAAAATAAGAAATTGAGTTGTTGTTGTATTTACAACTGTATTCGATTTAATAGATAATTAAAGGTATGTAATAATTTAAGATTGAAAACAAATTCTAAGCTTAAACATTAGAAATATTCAATAAGCATTCATATAGCCATCTATTTTTTCGCATTGTTGCAGGTAAACTAAAATGTTACCTTATATTATTTTGTATTAATAGTGCTATTTTTTGCTATCAATAATGTAATTATGTTCTTGTTTATTATTTGATTATAATCTTTGTCAAAAATAAAATTTTATTCACTCTGTTTGTGTTTGTTATTTTTTCATAACTACATTTTTTTAGCATAAATATATACTGTATAATACTGGTTTTTTTGACAATTCACCCTCGATGGCCCTTAAATCTATTTTTATCCTTCCTCGAAACATTAAACAATTAGAAAAATGCGAAAATTGGAGTATTTTGAGCACTTCATTCGAATTATCGAAAACGTATACTGTATTTATAAAAAATTATAGTAAAAATGGTTCAATACCTCATTTTTGGGTACCACTTTTTATTAACTATTAGGATCTGTACATCACATTTTTTAAAATATTTGGGTTACTTCTGGTCCACCAAATAAAGTCAATTTACTATAGCGTTGAATGTACATTCGTGAAAGTACCCCACCGTTGACCCCACCATTTACCGCATCACTTTTAAACAATGAGCAAACTATCTATGTATAGAAATATGTGGTTCTGATGTACTGTCAGGTATGCTGTTTGTATATAAAGGCCTGTTTCCACTGAATGCGCTCTGCGCAACAGACAAACGTGGCGTATAGCACACTTGTGGAAACATAAATCTGCGCAGAAAAATAGCGCACTGTCCGCTTTACGCTGTCATCTAGTAGTAGTAGATATTTCTGCTTTCTGCTTGCGCACAACCAAGATGGCGGCTCACATGTGGAATACATATCGATATATAGATCGTTGGGAATACATTACTAGACGAAAAAAGAAACTTTTATAACTGAATGAAGCAAATAATAATATTTTTCCTATCATTTCTGTAGATCTGGCAATGAAATTATTATTTTATAATTTGTAGCAGAAGTAATTGACTCAAAAATTTCCCACGAGAGATTGCTGAGGAGTATGAAGAGGAATTTCTGAAAGTTGTTAAAAACAACATTAAATTTTGTTTATATTTCATGTCTGATTTCAATTTATTAAATCAAATTATTAATAACTAGTACACCCGTTGCAGCTAGACCAGCAATAAAAGAATGTCGATGATCGATGAATGATTTTATAATTTAATGATTTAAAATTTAATCTAATTATTAGGCGAAATTTCTTTGTTATTAACGAAGTGTGTGTAAGAAATATGTTCTTATTAATTAAGAATATATTTCTTTATAAAAATTACTTATGGATTTTTCGGGATAACTGGAAAAAACAAATTACAAATTATCTGAAGCACTCGCTAGTAAGCTGCAATATATAATTGATCATGAGAGAATACATTTTTTATAATAATCTCTAATTTTTTATAATAATCTCTAATCTAATTGAATAATGATCTCAAAGATTCGTCTAGAATCTTAATTATTGTGCTTCCATATGCTGATTTCACTAGGAACTTATTCGCCATTCAAATGGAAAAATCATGATCACTTGATTTAAGAATCATTCTGGGAATTAAAGCATATTCGCAAATTGGTCTCTTCCCAATTATTTTCTCAACGATTAATTTAGCGATGTTGCATAATCAATCTGCTCTTTTCTTATTTCTTATCAATATTACAATTATTCTGCATTTTATATCCAATTAATTAGGAGTAATTCCAAAAGTTTCTATTGAATTTAAAAATTAAATACTCCACTGCAGGGGCAGACATTTAACTTTGGTGGTTCTGGACAACATTGTTTGGGGGCCTTCCCAATTAATCGAAATTAACCTAAAATGTTCACTCCCATTCCTCTGTTGCCATATTATTTGCATAACTGACAAATGACAGTTTTTTACCGACTACCGACAGAACGCAATTACATATAATTGGAGATAGCAATAGTAGCAAAGTGGGACTTTACACAGTCCTATCATCGCGATCATCTAGTGATCTCCTAACATAATCATCTCATAAGAAGTATCGTCTTACACAGAAAAGACAAACCTATCGCAATCGAATCGTAAAAAGATCTTCGAGTGTAGGAAAATGTAATTTTTTATGATCACATTTTAAACCTGAAAGGGTCACACATTCACACAATGAGTAGAGAAGTTTTATCTTCTGACATTATGCATAATTGTCAACAGTTAGTTAAAGTAGCGATTTTTCCGATATAACAATAAAAGATGGTATGTACTTGTATAGCAGTTATATATCTTTAGAAAATAAGACAGAAATTTCTATGGCTAATTTAAATTTTTTTAGAATTCAGATTAACCATTCAAAATGCAATGCTTAAATATAATCAAAATCGGACACGAGTAGGAATTTTGGGTTTCTTTTATTCAAAAATTTAGACAAGTTAATTTTAAATTAGCTGAACACACACCGATTTTATTTTACCAACGACAGCTTACTTTTGTTTAAGTGACTAATATAAGTTGATTCATGAACAACTACATAAATTATTTTTGAAATATCTGGGGGCACGGCAGCGCCCCAGCCAAGTCGAGCAAGCACGGCCGTACCATCCTTTTCTGGAAGCAACTCAGGGTACTTTTGAGACCTCCATATCTTTGTGTTGGAATTGCCCAAGAACCTGAAATTTTTTTATCTTTAGAGTAGTTGATAAACGGAACGAAACCTCTAAATTTCACACTTCTATCTTTTCTAATTCAAAAGATATATGTACTCAAAATTTCGTTTTTTCGACACTGACCGATCATCAAAACTCAGTGGTATTTCTAGCAGCCCTAGAAACTTGAAATTTGTGATAAAGATAGTGTTTGAGGTACAAAGAAAGGAAAAATTAAAAAATCCGGAAAATCCACATTCGCAGCCGCCGTTACATTGACGTTCCCTCGTTCGCTGTCGGCAATCTTAATTGTTATTCTAATCTACAAATAATAAGCAAAGATAAGCCTATAGGCAAGTTTTCTGCACATTAATCCAAAATAATGAACACCCATAAAAAGAAGTGAAATCCCATCAAAAAACATTTTATGTAAAAAATGTAGCCAAAGATAAGCCTATAGGCAAGTTTTCTGCACATTAATCCAAAATAATGAACACTCATAAAAGGAAGTGAAATCCCATCAAAAAACATTTTATGTAAAAAATGTAGCTGTCTCGTGCCTCTTTATCCGTAAAAAGTTGTGAGATATCATGAGAGCCAAGTCTAGCGCCCTTATTTACTCTGACACTTTTATTCACAAATCACTCCAAGTCATTGTATCTTTAGTTAAAGAACATTTTGTGACTTGGCAATTATGCAGCACGAGAATGTGACGGCTATTGCTTACATTTTAATATTCACGTTTATTAGTAAACTATTGCATAAGATAATACAGTATTTATATAGGAACTAAACATGTATGTATTTATAAAGTATATTTAATATTTTACATAACATTGTAAAGTTGTAAGGCTGTGAGTTGTAACTTCCTTATGCTGCGTAATTGCCAAGTCACAAAATGTTCTTTAACTAAAGATACAATGACTTGGAGTGATTTGTGAATAAAAGTGTCAGAGTAAATAAGGGCGCTAGACTTGGCTCTCATGATATCTCACAACTTTTTACGGATAAAGAGGCACGAGACTTGGCTACATTTTTTACATGAAATATTTTTTGATGGGATTTATTTTTTCTTAAATTTTTACGGATAAAGAGGCACGAGACTTGGCTACATTTTTTACATGAAATGTTTTTTGATGGGATTTATTTTTTCTTAAGTTTCTAATTTAAATTGTTTTTTATTTTTATTTTTTTGACCGCGAAAGGGGCCCTTTGACTGAACGGGGTCCTTGGGCTGTAACCCATAAAGACCATGCCTAAATCCGCCCCTGCTCCACTGAGACTAAAGCTTTTTGCCAGGGCGTTAAGAGATCGTCGCTAGGCCTGGGGTAAAAATTTACATGAGCTCCAAATAATTTTAAAGTTATAAGTTTGAGGCAATCTATTTCACTGCTTGAACTCTAGTTTTCAGGACTGTCCTTCTACGGTTAATTAGCGCGTAAAAAACAAATTGTGGGATGATGCCCGCGCCCGGAAATTTTACCCCGTCATCCCCTCCTCTCATCGGCCCTGCTTTTCGCTACTCGTTTGAAAGTGTATCTGCCTTGAGGCACACTGCCTTAAATCCCACTTAATCTTTCTTGATATCATTAGACATTCTATCCACTGGTAAATGATTGTATAGTTTAGAAACATAAAATTCGATTATTTCTTGCTCAAAAGTGTAATGTTAGTACATAGCAGTTTTAAAGACTTTCAGGTAAGCTAAAATGAAAAATTTTTGTGAATTAATGTATAATTATCATCTAAGATATATTGTCATGTTACAAATACGAATGAAAATATTTCTTCATTTTTACATATTCTTTATAAGCCCTACCTGAATCTGTCAGGACTTAGGTAATAAATATTATCTAATATTTTTGATAATGTATAAGTATAGAAAAATAACAGCGAGGCCTTTGAGAATATCTACAAATAAAAGTATAATCTATCTGGGTTCAAAATCTTCTTGCATCCAATTTATTTTTGTATTTTTCATCTATTATTATTATTTGCCTATTTATTACTATCTGTTAGTCTTAGCCAGGTATATCAAACTCATTTTAATTCAAGGATTCTATTATTATTATTTGCCTATTTATTACTATCTGTTAGTCTTAGCCAGGTATATCAAATTCATTTTAATTCAAGGACCATTTAATAAGCCTGTAAGATGCCAGTGGGCCACATCACATTAAATTTTTTTAAAAATTACATTTTGAAGTAAGAATTCAAATATATAGATAGGACAATTAAAAAGATTGTATAATCAAATAAATATATTAAATATATACAGTAATTACTGCATAATTGCTTTTACTTATACATATTTTTTAAATTCAATTCCTCGCTATGAATTTTAATTTTCTATTAAACGTTAAAAGTACAAAAACAAAAGCGTCCATTAAAATTTTATACTACATATTTTATACATTTACTTACATTTTAAATAAGTTAATAACACAACAGATCTTTAACAAGCCCGTTGGCGAATTCTTTATACATCTCCTTCAAAGAGGAATTGTTTGGAACTTTGTCTATCCAAAAAAAAGGCTCTCATTTTTGGCTTTTTGTTTTTTTTTTTGTAAGAAATTTCGCACAAAACGATGTTGTCTTTGCAGAAAAGCACTGTGTGTCACCGCATCTGTATGTATACGTCTGATAAGGCTAACTGAAAAAATCTAATGCAATTATATTTCACTAAAATCAAACTAGTGTATCATAGTATATGAAATAGCTACGAAGCGACAATTACTTCCTATTATCTCATAATATATCTCATAACATTTTAGTTAAGAGCCTTGAGGGCCAAAAAAATCACGTCGAGGGCCGCCATTTTGACAGCCTGGTCTTAGCGATGATCAATCTACGCCAGATTATTGTTGTTCGGAGATGTATAGTCTTCGTGAGAATTTTTACCAATAGAACTGCCTAATTTTGACCATGTGATTACAGATTGGTATGTTGATTAAAGAGGACGTCTCTTAGAAAAATTTTAGAATCAACTTATTTTGTCTATAGAATTATGCCATCTACGCAGATTAGATGGAATATCTACTTAAACTGATTGAAGATAAGCTATTCACTTATTAAATTGAACTGTTCTGATGTCATTAAAATGACAGTACAGATTAGAAAGAGAAATTCAATTTTCTTTGCTTTATGGATTGGAATGAAAAGAAACCACTTCAGTTTATTGAAATAGTTAAATTTATTGTCAAGTCATTCTAATAAAATTTTTGAAAATGCTGGAATTATCTGTCCTGACTTGGTTCTAAATACTGATATTATTTGCGTTTCGATCGAAATGTTTGCAAGTCAAACACTTTCTTTTCCTTCTGTCATTTGAAATGATAACAGTAACTGCTGCTAAAGCGATAGCATACAACTCTTTTCATGTCGTCATTTTCTGCAATTTGTCTCTGTGTGTGAACACGAAGGGGGCAAGCTGCATGCCTCAAGTGGCTGTTGCGCATTTATGCATGCGTCAATCTGCATACAACATTGCATACAAAGAGGCATCGTCTAACTCTAAACGTAGCTTTTATCTACCAAAAAAAAAACCATCATCTCAGGCGGACACATCGCGCCATCTATCGAGTAAGTTATAAAATTAAGCGATATTTGAATTTTTTTAATATTTTTTATAACGGGTATTTTAAAAAAATACTTAACACAGTAAGACCCAGTTTAAAGTGGGAATACGTTCCAAAGAAACGAAGCGCTAAATGAAACAGCGTTAAACGAGGTCATCTTAACACGTAAATAATGGGATAGATGAAACAGGAGAGCAAATAAAAAATATACATACAATTTATTTTGTAACATGTATTATTACTATTGTATTACATTAATTATAGACATTGTAACATGTATTATTACTATTGTATTATATTAATTATAGACATTTTATTATTGCTAATATCGATTTGTATTTATAAATCATTCATGAAAATCAAAAATATTCGAGTAAATAATTTGTCTGGATGAAGAACGTTCTTTCTCATATGACACTTTTCGTTTTTTAATGAGTCATCTAATGCCGTTTGCCTTTCCTGTTTCGTTCGGCAAGCAATAAATTATCGATAGTGAGACATCGCATCCATGATACTTCGTCTTACCTTTGAACTTTTATCAAAATTTGTATCATTTTGTATAAACTGTTCCATAATTTCCGTAATAATGGCTAAACTTGATTTGACAAAAACACCGATGAAAGAAAAACGCTCTAACTTCAAGGAACTATAGTTTGAAGTGAAGGCATTCAGATTAAAACAACTAAAATGAGATAATTGTTATTTTTATTACTGTAAAATAACATTGATGACTGTATAATTATTATTTTATAGTTTAAAGTGGCAGCATTCAAGTTAAAACTAAAATTGGATAATTGTTATTTATTACTGTAAAATAACGTTGATGACCGATCATAAATATGAATTGTGACTGCAGCAAACTTTCGTATATACTGCACTGTACTGAAATCAAACGCTCTGCTAGAGAACATAGGAGTATCAAAGCAACATATTCGTAGTAGGTTTTCGGGCGAGAATTCCTTCCCGCCCGTTCCGAATCCCGACAAACATTTCTCGGGAAATCGGGAAAATTGATATAAAGAGGCACGAGACTTGGCTACATTTTTTACATGAAATGTTTTTTGATGGGATAAACTATTAACAGAGAATCATTAGTCAAATTGAAAAATCAAGAGACGCGGTAGTAACTATAAGCAAATGCAAGTCATTGATTATTCTTTTATTATAGAAATCAATTCGCTATAAAACTTTCATAATAAAATAATTATTATTAATCTGACATATATATTTAAAAGAAGTGTTCAATAGAAAAACAAATGCGAAGTTAAAACTTGAAATCCAATTAATAAAAGAACTAGAGCACTTTGAAAATAAAATCTATAAAAGTTTTCGTGTTCTATTTTCACAGTCACTTTATAGAAGTATTGCTCAATTAATATCAGTAAAATCTGGAATATAGGAATTTCTCACATTACTTCATATCTTCCTCAACTTCAGTTCAATCTTGATAATGAATAATAGAGGTCAGGGTCTTTCCTCTTTAATCATCTCTGAGTACCTCGTCCAACTGTTTTCAATTAAATTTGAAATTTAGGTATTACTTTTTTGAAAATATTGCACAGTTCGGTAAAAATAAAAGAGTATGGATTTTCGATATTAACATTTGTATAGATCGCATAGTTTAGCTGATTTCGTGTAAATCCAGAATACTATATGCGTTTGCTAAATTACTTAAGAATCGCATAAATTCCAGCACAACTGAGACAAACGAGAAAAGAGAACGCGATTCACTTCTTATAGATATCTTTATAGATCTTATTGTTCAACTAATTTTGACCAAATTTTAAATATATGAATAGTATGTTAATTAAAGTCGCTGAAAAATATAATCTATAATTTAACTATATAATGTATCTAAATTATAATAAATACACTCATTTCTCAGCATTGCATTTGTCATACTTTTTATATATTAGCTATTTTTGAATAGATATAATCAATGAAAACAACATTTGGTAATTTAATCTAATTTGTAATTTTAATCTAATTCTAATAGATGTAATTGTAGAACAATTGGTATTGTTCTACAATTATTGATAGATGTAATATTGTTATTCAAAGTCTTGTAACATAAACATATTTATTTTAAAGATATTGAAAACCTATATAATTTTATTTAAAAAATCAATGAATCCATTTTACATTTAATATTTAAATTCAGGCATGATTTTTCAGCAGTCAATATACTTTTTATCTCTAAAAATTTAATAAACCTTTGAAAAATACTTAATAACAAGTAACTATCGCATTAAGATATACAGTATCTTGTAATCTAATTTATAAGATACTATAAATGAAATTCTAACAGCTTCTTACAAATATATCTAAAAAAAAAGAATTAATTTGTGAAAACATCAAAACTGACAGCAAAATTAATACAGTATTTACTATCATTGAAGAAAACATTAATATTTTATTTTTTAATTAATTTATTTTTATGATTTATTTTTAATGTCTTTTATATGTAGATTTAGTGTATAAGAATACAGATCAATCGCGAGTTCCATATTTGCTTCAATTATCAGTAAATATCACCTCATATCAGTACTGCTTTTCATAAAGGAATCGATAATATAAGTAACAAAATAGCTGAAGATCAGAAAAATTTTCTTATAGTAGCCCAGTATCGAGTCTTAAATGTTATTCGATAAAAATTTGCAAGAAAATGCGAATATAAATTGAGTTCTGTTAAACATGAGTAGTCTCTAATTTATAAGATCTTTAGGCAAAACTAAGTTAAATAAACCTTCATTAGAAATGCATTATTAAAATATATTATAACGTTTAATTTTAATGAATGAGTTTCAGTTAATTCATGTTATTTATTTCTCATATATAATTCAATTATATCACATTACTGTACAACATATTATAATGAAAATACATATAGTAGAATATCTCATGCATTCATATTAAAGACTATATCCGTAACTGTTTCAGAAACGAAGTGATGTAAAGTAGTCTTTATGTATTCATTATAATAAATATATTCTTAGATTAAATGTTTAAAATAAACAACAGATCTCTATGAATTATATACTAAAATTTCTGATGTGCAATAATTTTTCACATTAATAAAATTATAAATAATTAAACAACTGCAGATTGAAATTGTTTCTAATAAATCTAGTTCTTTTTCCTGGTATTTTATTAATTTTCTCGTAAAATTTGAACAAAAATACTAATGAAAAATTTTTATCTTTAAAAGAAAAATATTTCTAATCATATAATTCGATCAATAAAATATGATTCAATCAATGAATTCTATTTATTTCTTAATATTTAATTCTATTAGAAGGCATTAAGTCAAAGTTCAGATACAAATTCAGCTTTATATTTTCTTCAAATAATGTAATATAACAAGTATTTCTGAAAAAATCTAATCTCCATTTTCCGAACACATTTTCTAGTTTGATGTTTTTTATTGAATATCATAAAAATACAATATACTAAATAGTTCAATAGTTATCAATAGAAAAAATCTTGGAAGTTTGGTCATTCTGTAATTTTTTATGGATGGAATGGTAACAATTTTTTAATATTATTTCAAAACCAATTTTAATGGCTTGACCTCCCTCACTAAATCCAATAGATAAAAATCAATTAAATAATTCAAAATTATTATGAAGAAATCTCTAATGTTTAAACCTCCATTATTTTTATATGACTGAAGATAAAGGGTTTATATGTCATCAAGATAATGCTTATGACTTTTCATTGTAAAAAATCTTATAAGAATTCGTTAATTATTTAATGTTATTTTAAGAAGTATCACAAATGTTTGAATGCCTATCATTTTTAAACGATTGAAACTGCAGGATCAGAAAGTGAGGCATCGAAATCATATTTGAGTGGTGAACATTCGAACCGAATTTCATAAAAATTTTGTTTTAAAAGTAGTTCAAAAGTTATTAATGGGGGTACACACAGCAGAACGTTAATCTTATAAGCATCACTTATCTTTGGAAAGGTGTCTAAAAAATGTTGAATTTTGTAAAACTTTTTTAACAGATATTAACTAAAAAGACTAGTGAAGCAATAATGTTGTCTTTAAAAATAATCGTGCTTCTTTTCGTATAATTCTGATAATAATCAATACCTTTACATCTAGTTATTTCTTTGTCAATTTTTGTAATTCAATTTTTACAATTTTATATATAATATGATTTCCCAAATCTAATTTTAAGTGCTATATTTTCTTTGTAACGTTTTGTTTTCTTTTAAAATTGAGTTATCCAATTTTACTGATTACATTTCTTTTTTTTTTGCTATTTTTCAACTGCTTTTTATTCATTGAGTAATAGAACTAGGACACTTTCATTTCTGTCCTGTGAACAAATTAAATTTTAAATCAGAATTGGATGTACGAAATGTTTATTTAGTATTATCCATTACTGGTGTTTTTTCTATTCATAAGATAATCTTATTTATAATTTGTAAATATTTTCTCAAAAATATATTTGATTACAATATAATTCGCGTGTCCTTCAATAAACGTCACTGCAACGGTTTTTTGTAATTAACCTAATCCTTTGTAAATTTATTATATGTTATTCAACCATCAGTCTTCATTTAAAGCTATTTTCTATTTCTCTTGAATGAATGAGCTAATTTTATCTTCAGAATTTAGATGTAACCGCAAAGACTTCCTAAAGGGCAAAAAATAATTGAATGATGTCACAAATATTTTACCCTTATCTTTATTTTAAATTAAAAATCACTTGTAATAAAATAAAAGTCATTAAAGAAGAAATAAATTTTTTACGTAGAAATCTTTTAAGTACTGTAATACATAATTTCTTACCATTGTATTCATTTTATTTAAAACTTTAGTAACTCGAATTACAGATATTTTAGCACAAGTAAATTAAATGTTTAATAAATTTCAGAATTCCTTCTGGAATTCTTTTATTCAAGGCGATTAACTGATTATGAAATTAAACATCAAAACATTTATGATACTTATTATTAGTTTATTATGAAAATTTTAATTATATTAAATTGTTGATTATTAATATAATAATTGTTAATAATAAAATATTATACTGTAATGTTGTAAAATCCCTAAAATAAGCAAACTTTTTAAATTCTTTTTTTATAAAACGGAAAAACGGCTTATAATGAACAGTTGAAAATATTTATAATTAATGCCATTTTGTCTATTAGCGTAGCTTATAGTTCTCAAATTTACAACCTATGTTTATCATTGAATTTAGCATAAAAAATTCTGTTTCTAAATTATATAGTTAAACTTCTAATGATCTATTTTTTAGTAGAATTTTCTACGATAAATGTAAGATAATGTCGTCATGTTACTAACAAAATATTAACTATTTAGGAAATTCGGACTTGATTCTAGTGATGAAAAATTTTAATTTATTTTTCAAACTAGTTAACATACTTATGAAAGAGAAACGTCATATGGATGATATATTATGTAGTTCGTAAATTGGTTTAACTGTAACACCCTACCAAATCGAAATTCTTCGAACATCAAATAAAAAATATTTTGTACTAGCGTTATTTTGTAATATGTAAATTATTTCAAAAAAATAAAAAATTCAATAATAGCCAATAATGCCTCTTAGTAATAAAAACGCAATTATTTAATTATATTTAATTAATTGTTGGATCTATTTGAAAAATAAATTGATTAGATCTATCGAAACATTTTTTTGGCATCGCAAATCAGTGTGTAACTAATAATGTGAAAAGATGACTATGAGGTAAAACATCAAGACAGAACTTTTTTATGAAAGTCTTGATAAAGAACATAAAAACTTTGTCGCAAAACTTGATGCACAGACAACCTGCAAGGTTGATCGATAGGAAGACATCTTGTGCTTCTTTAAACTGCTTTAAGCGGCTTTAGCATGTCATATAAAGAAAGCAGAAAGTATGATCTTATCAATCAATCTTTCAGATTAACTATATATATCCTGTTTTTTTCTTCTCAATGGTTCTTGTCTTATCTGTTTCCTGCTTCATCAAATAATTTTGTTTTTCATAATGTTTTTACAAAAACAAAATTACTTAACGATAAAATTTTTATAATGTTTATATAAATTTTTAAACTTTTATAACCGTGCATTATTTTTCTAATTACTCTGTGGACAATTATTTATTTTAAATGTACTGGTATTGATTTAAAAATTTAATTCATTTAAATTATTCAATTGGAAATTAAATATATTTTATTGAATCTGAAAAACTAATAATAAGAAACTAAATTCTTTCTTATATATAAATAAAAAACTATTTGTGGCCTTTTAAATTTTGATAGAATGTGTAGATTGCAAAATTAAATTAGAAAATATACATATATTTTTAATAACCCTATAATAATAAATTAAAAGTTATTACCTATGTTTTCTCTATATTTTATCCATAAGTCTATTTTGTGGAAAGCGGAACTTATGTTAGGTCGATGAAATACGAATTTTACTGAAATCTTCTTTAAAAATATCGGATAAAATCCATCGGATTCAGATAAGAATTCAATAAAATAAAAACACTTAGCTCTATTTTGAACAGAAAATTTAAAGAAAAAATATATATAAAGATTTATTTTTGTTTGTCATCCCGGAACGTTTTATTCTATATCTATTTTAGCGAAAATGAATAACGTTCTGATATGCTTACAATCTCTCAGATAAATGTTCGAATTTAAAATAACTATCGTACGTTCCAGTCTATATAATAGATTGAACAGAAACTTTATCGGATTTTTATAACTTTATAACTGATTTTATCTGATAAATTCATGAAAAAATTCTGTAAAAAAAAGAAAGTTTAAATTTTAATTTTCTATTATATTAATTTTATCATGGGATTTATTCCACTAAATGTATAAACTTATATAAAGTCTAACTATGAAATAAGATAAATTTTAATATACATTGATAAATATCACAATAAAAATTGATTTAGATAAATATTTTAATTTCGATCCACTTAAATATGTACAAATAAATGTATTTTTTAAAATTATATTTAATGCATTTTCAGTTATTATTCTCTTTGAATTTAGAAATATTTATTATGATTTTATTTTCGATATCTCTGAAAATAATTTAATATTTTATTTATTTAAAAATAATGAATTTTTAATAGTTGGTGTAGTAATGAATTATGGAAATTTTTATAATTCTCCATAATAGACCTATTATATAGAGTTATGATAATGTTGATAATTCATAGAAAAGAATTTTAACATAAATATATTTTCTATTTGCAATGAATTGCACAATCGATATTATAAATTAATCAAAGATCAAAGTTTTGTAATTCCGAAAACCAATAACGTCATTTAATTCCTTATTATGAGAGGATAAGCCAATATTCTAATACTTGAGAATGGAAAAATATGATTAGAATCGATTCAAAGATAAGTTATATTCATATAGAATTTTATTCAATGATTTTTACATAAAAGTTTGTTTCAGATCTGCAATATACAACACAATCGGAATTCCTAATTTCATGCTAGATGACAACGAAATATAATGTGGTATCTGCAGGGAACAAAAATCAATGGACCTACAAAAATGGGAAATGTACAATGATCATAAAACAGTTGATATAGTGTAATTAACCATGAGATAGAAAATGTTTCTTTAATCACATTGTGAAACATCTTTCATGGAATTTTATATGATGAATAAATCTTACTGCAAAGATTCTTTACGAAGATGATTGATGTTTTATCAAGTGAGTATAAGTCAACCTTCAAAACGTTATCAGTTATAAAAATAATTAGAAAATGATTGTTTAAAGTTGAAATAAATCAGTTTATAAAGATTCACATTTCTTTTTAGATAGTGGAAGAAATCATTTTATATCTTTTGTAAATAATATCTGGATTTCTAACTCTGTCGAAGCTATAATTTATCAACTCCATCACATACGATCACATCCTCTTTTCTCGACATTACGTAGTGATGCTTTTCTTTAATGATATTTTTTATAAAAATCATAAATGTATGGAATAATTTTGTTGTTTCTAGAATTTATATTCAAATGTATTCAATATATTACTGATTTTAGTTATCAGTTACACAATTAAAGTGTGTATAGTAGGGCTATCCTACCTTTTTATGACCGTGAGCTACTTTTTTCATCGGTGCGATATAGCCATCTACCGATATCCAGGGAATAAAGATACAAAAATAGCCATCTATATAATTCAAAATTTATTAAGTAAAATAAGCAATTCTTCATAACATTAAAAATATGAAAATAAGTACGAATACATGAGTACATAATTTTAATGCGATATTTGGCATTTTTTGTGTTATTAAGCCCCTTTTCAATCAGGGAGATTACTAAGAGGTGGGGCCAGTTCCAACCACGGGCTGCACCCACACCCTTGGAGGGGGACCGTAGATGAAGGGTGGGGATCGCCGGGCCGGGCCCAGCACCCCGAAAAAACTTTTCAGGAGATACCAGACCCGGGTCGTCTTGCATGGCACGACGACAGCGTTACCACTCGGCCATCCGGCTGTGTGGATTTTGCCATTGATTCAAAATTTGGATTATATAATGAGAGAGATAATCTTAAAATTTTTAGGAAAATATTTTAATGTGAATGTAAGTTCGATTTTAAATCTATAATTTTTGCTCCTCATATTTCGGAGTCTTTCGGACATTCATTTTCATAATTGCAGAGCATTTTTCGAAAATTATTTCCCTTTTTGGAATAACCAGAACTGAATTACATATTAGACAAGAGCATTTGCCGTTAACCATGGAAAAAAGAAATCATGTTCCATTTATCATGGTTTATGATAAGTTTTTATTTTCTTTTCTACGCTCATAATTATGGATAAAAAAGAAAAATATATATTTTTAATAATTGTAGTAGTTTATTTTTTAATAATTTTGACATCATCATGGTTTATGATAAGTTTTAATTTTCTTTTCTACGCTCATAATTATGGATAAAAAAGAAAAAAATATATTTTTAATAATTGTAGTAGTTTTTTTAATAATTTTGATCCTTTTAGTGTCGAATAACGATATATTGTTGTATAAAATAATATAGTGTATTAAAGAAAGAAAAAACATTTGAACCTATAAACGCATTTGTCCAACAAACTTTTGCGTATTCATCGAAATAATCTTCATTTATTGTTTTTGATATATTATTGATATTATATTCTACCAATTGATCTAATCTGTTATTACTTAATAAATGATAGAGACAAAAGAACGGAAACATGTAGGGGTAACCTCACTTTCCTTGTTTCAACAAGAACACAGACCACCGTATTGTAAAGTAGAAATTTAACAAGGGAGTTGATCGGATGGTCGGAGGCTTGCGATCGACTGGTTAGTCAGCTCTGGTGTATAGTATTGAATTATACACATCACTGTCAAAGACAAAATGATTAAATTGGAACGTTTTTATGTTCATTTTCCATTCATTGGCTTAACATTGTGTTTATGAAAATGAAATCATCATCATAATCAATAAAATTAATTGCTAAAAATTTGAAGGAAAACTAAACCTTTTTATATAGACGTCGTGATATCTATTAACATTGATTCCAAAAATAGCAATTAAAAAACATTAAACATAATAGTTCCGGAATTCTTACATCTTGATTGCACAATGGCATAGCTTTTTCAGGCTTTTCTTTGTAATCAAGAGCAATAGATTAATCGACAGGCTGCAATGCGCCTAATGATGCTTAATTCTGTTGAGCCGAAACAGCTCAACAGGATTAAGCATTATTAGGCGCATTGCAACCGTTGACCGTGGCATTGTTCATTAGGCATGACCAATGGACAATCGGATCTCTTGGTATTGTTTTTTCTCCCTCTTACTTCGAAAGAATTTGGAGAGATATAGTTGCACTAATTAATCAGTAAGCTGTGAATTCATTTTTTAAATCCATAAAGCCGGTCATTACTTTTCGATATTAATTTCTTGAAATCGTATTTTATAGGCAAATATAATATTGCATTTTATTTTGTCTACAATTAATTTAATACCGATTAAATCAACATATCAGTTTACCAAGCAAATACAATGGTACCTTGGTTTAGGGATGGGATATCGATATCGATAATTCTATATTATCGATATTTTGATTTCGATATCCGATATTTTAATATCGATATCGTACATCCAATAATATCGGCATATCTATATTTTGCTTCGATATTATCGCTTAATTTTGTAAGTACCAATCAATGTTTGTTGTCTGCAATATTTGGTCGTAGTTAAAGAGCATAATAAAAAAATAAAATTGTCTTCTGTGTTTTATAAAATGGAAAGTGAAAAAAGAATACAGATTGCATTATTCATGTCAAGTACGTCATAGAAATTCTCTCCTCTGTGAAATATTCCTGTCCCCTATTTCTACTGCAGTAAGAACAGTCTACTTCATTACAAGTTGCTGTGCAGAGATTTTCCAGACTTTACAATCGAAACTACTTCCTCTAATGCAGACCCTAGGTAGATGTCAAAACCTTTTTGTCATAGACTGTACAATTCTATTGACAATACATATACGGCAAACACAATGATAGACTCGACATGTGCATACACACACACTATAGACTCTTGGCATAACACACAATGCTCTTGATTGATACACAACTCACTAACATATTCTGAAGTTCTTTTTTTTTTTCACTTTTTAATTCTTGGAAAATCCATCAATCCAATTACATTACTGGTGGATTCAAATCAAAACTATTTATCTAATTGGAAGAATTTGATTCCTCTCTTCTCTCAGAAAGGATGTTGAATGATTGCCAAAGTTATTTTTTTAACTTCTTTCTCATGAATTACAGATTTATTATTGTAACCTGTAAGCCAATAAGCTTTTTGCCCCTCTTCCTCTTTGAATTGTTTACGATTGCCAAAGTTATTTTTTTAACTTCTTTCTCATGAATTACAGATTTATTATTGTAACCAGTAAGCCAATAAGTTTTTTGCCCCTCTTCCTCTTTGAATTGTTTGAGTTTACATTTTGTGATGGCACCGATCTCCTATTCCAATACATTTTAAAATATTGAAACTTTTTTTGTGAGATTCATGTTTGCTTAATAAAATTATCTAACTTTGCTAATTTTTTACATTATTTGTTATTATTACTATTATTAATTATTTCTTAATTTAAATGGTCTTATTCTCCTGTCTTTCACTCATTTACAATTAAAAATGAAATTGGAACTGAACATCATTACCTAATCTTATAGCACAATTATTAATGTCAGAAATTATCATAATATATTTAAATTTGTAAATTATTATCAATAATATAAAATAACAATAGTAGTTGTATCAATAACATAAAATATAATTTAATATGATTAGTATTAATTTTTAAAAAGATATATATATATATTAATCATATAATAAAAAGTAAAATAATATACATGCAATGAGTGTGACCTTACAGAAATATATCAACAAAGCATCCACAGGCCAATTAAAGTAAAATAGAAAATGTTATAGCTGTTTATGTACAAGAGTGAATAATTTCCATATATGTTAGGTTTTTTTGGATATAAATTTGAAAATTTATAAAAAAAATTGAAATGAAAGAAACATATCAATAAATATATTTTATTAAAAATATGAACAATATTTTAATATATTTATGTTACTTGAAAATTTGCATAACACTTCATTTTTTGTTGATAATTTTTTAAAAAGATATATATATATATATTAATCATATAATAAAAAGTAAAATAATATACATGCAATGAGTGTGACCTTACAGAAATATATCAACAAAGCATCCACAGGCCAATTAAAGTAAAATAGAAAATGTTATAGCTGTTTATGTACAAGAGTGAATAATTTCCATATATGTTAGGTTTTTTTGGATATAAATTTGAAAATTTATAAAAAAAATTGAAATGAAAGAAACATATCAATAAATATATTTTATTAAAAATATGAACAATATTTTAATATATTTATGTTACTTGAAAATTTGCATAACACTTCATTTTTTGTTGATAATTTTTTAAAATATGATCCAATTTTCTTCCTTCAAAGCTTATTTTATTCATAAGGTTTGCCTCTATCCAAAAATAATAAATATTTCATTAAATAGTTAAGATTTCATACAAAAAAAGCATGTTCTCTTAAATCTTATGTAATGAACAAAAAAATGGGAAGGATAAAATTTGAAAATTTGTTTACATCATTAGAATGACAATAAAAAGAGTAACAAATTATAAAAATTTGAAAAAATTTTGGAGAAAAATAAGCAAAATTTCACAATATTAATTTTTTGCATATTAATTAGGTTTATTTTGAAATATATCATAGCCCTCAATGAGTTAAAATGTTCCTGGTGTCAGGATATGGTATTTATCTATATTGGAGCATATACATCTGACCCTGTGGATATTCTATTATTACCCGTGGATTCTTGTTATTCAATGTGAATAAAATTTTTACACATTATTTACACTCTTTAGTGAACAAGCCATTAAAATTGCAAAACTGTTTATAAATACTATAATTTCACTTTTCACTTTCTTCTTATATATAATTAATTGAATAATCTGACAGCTCAAACACGTGAAAAACAAAAAATTAAATTTTTATTTCCGTAGAACTTACGGCTTAACGAAGCCATGTTTATTTTATCTTATTTCTTACTTTGCTCAAAATTGCATCTGTCTTTGAGTGTTATTTTTCCTTCCTTTATTTTTAATTTGTCCTTTGCATATCTCTCGTGTGTGTACCTGTGTTGGCATTCGCATGGCCATGTTTCAAACACATACATTGCAAACGTTTTCTAATCAATGTAAAAATAATAATGATTCTCAAAATTTCTTAACCTTGGACTGATTATTTAATGATGTATTACCAGCTGCATCTAGCAATACTTCTATCTATTTATATTACATAAAAATGAAATCTATTTAATTTTAATTCATGACTGTTATTATTATTTAATTATGTTGTTTAATTATTCTCCTTGGAATTCTAGAGCATGTCGGAGTAGGGAAGTTCCATATCTCTTCAGGGATAGATCCTCGACTATTCACGGCATGCTTGTGGAGTGTCTGAGGTTGAGAGTTCATATTGGGGTCTGATTCGATTACATTTTTGCCAGATCTGGGCTCTAGCTATAATGAAGAGAATAATAATTGATACCAATGCTCGGGGGTTTTCTCATGCAAGGAATCGGGATGAGTTCGCCCTGATTCTACTCCCTCTACTTCCTCTGCCTGTTTGGACTCCAATTGATCCATTGCTGGTTTGGAGAAATTTACATGTTAACATGTAAATTTCTAGTACATGTTAACCAACAAAAGTTGGTTAACATGTACTAGAAATTTTCTTTTCGTTTTAATGTTCTCTGCTACTTTAGCTACAAGTCTGTGTCTTACAGTCTGTGATTGTGTGACTGTCTTGATCTCGGTGCACGGAATTAGGCCTCGTATGTGACTTATTGGATTGTGTACCTGAATGCTTATTGCTACAGTTGCCTTTACATTTGCTTCTGCTGCAGGCAGTAGTGCCTGCTGCAAAGGCCCTTTCACGGCATTTTGGTTGCATACTTTGCCCTTGAACGTGACTTGAGTACGTTGGCTAATGTAACTTTCGAATTATGCAATGATATAACCAAATGTTGGTCAGCAATTATGTTGCGACTCAATATACCATTGCTGGATGCAGTTATATGTGGGTCAACCACATAGCATACATGTTTGAATTGGAGTGGACCTATTTGAAATGTGAATATGTACCTACCATATTTTTTTTATCAAATGTCCCGTGACACTCCGTAATTCCAGATGCCGATTGCATTGTGAAAATTTAAATTTTCTCAGAGAATCTACAAATGTTTTTGATAATAAAGTAACCTTAGCTCCCATGTCAATTGTCAACCGGCTTGGTCGTCTATTTATTGAATACTTTAAGCATGGATCCGTATCTATAACTGATTTTATTTCATGCGATTCTTTCAATTGGTTGATATTTCCCTTATTATGATTATTCTGGTGTGGTCTTTCCCTAACTGGCATTATAGTGTGCAGAATTTTTGGCTGTTTATTCACTGCTTTAATCAATTGGTTATGGGTGGGATAAGGCCGCTTATCCTGCATGTGTCGAGAATTCATCCTTTTGCACATCCGTTGGTGCTTTTTGCCCTGAGGATTCTGTTGATTATAGGTCTTATCCTGTTCCTGTCGAGAATTTGGCCCTTTGCACATCCGCTGGTACTTTTGACCCCGTAAATTCTGCTGAGAACATTGAAGTCGTCCCTTGAATAAACGTAGTAGTGGGTGATCCTGAAATTGTTTGCCTACTTGCCACATGCCAAAGTTCTGACGCGGTGAATTTGTTGCCATAAATTTTTCTCCGTAATGTTGAATCTCATGATTGGCCCCATTATTAAATGGAGTTCTATATAGTGGCAACCCATAATAATCTGGCCGTCTGACTCCTGATATATTATAATAATGCTGTGGCAGAGGCTGTTCATAATACGTAGTTTCTTGATTTCTAGACTGTACTCTTGGCCATAAGATATTAGACAACTGTGCGTTCATTTGTTCTAATATAGATTCCAGCCTGTTAAGTCTGTCATTAAGTTTCTTAATCATTGTTTCTAGATTTTCTATCCTATTTGTATTTTGCTCATCTGTGTTCGGCTCAATGACTCTGGCACTTGTTAAATATAACTATATTTATACGTAGTTATAAATTTATAACTACGTATAGCTTATAACTACGTACAGGGTCTGACTTAGGGTCGCCAACCGCGTCCCTACGTCAGACAAACCAGCCTGTTAAGTCTGTCATTAAGTTTCTTAATCATTGTTTCTAGATTTTCTATCCTATTCGTATTTTGCTCATCTGTGTTCGGCTCAATGACTCTGGCACTTGTTTCGCAGAATTCTCAAATTTCTTTGATTTGTCTGACGTAGGGACGTGGTTGGCGACTACCTGTTCAATCAACTCTTCGTGAGTGGCGACCAACAGAGCATCCTCGAATATTTTTGGATCGTGTGAAATAACGGATGTTTTTATCCTGATGCTAACCCCATTCAAGAATTGTACTTTCAATCTTTCATCCAATTCTTTTCTTTGGCATCGGTCCACTATAGATTTCTCCTGTTCATTTGCACTTGCTACTTCTATAAGCATATCAGCTGCGAGAGACTGCAACCTAACGGCATACGTTTGGACATTCTCACCTCTCTACTGTACGCAGGTATGAAACTGTTGCAACCTAATTATATAAGGCACCTTAGTGAACCTCTTTAGCATCCGAGCTTTAAAGACCATATAATCAGTAATATCTTTCATTTTAAAGTCTCGCCATGCATATTCCATAGTAATTCAGTTTACACTTCGCTATTCCCAACGCTGTCAATCAGTCCATGATGCCAAAGCGGCTATTTCCTCAATCGTATCAAAGAGGTTGGTAACACATTGCATTGGTTTGCTCGCGAATGTAGGGACCATTCCTGCAAAAGCAGTTACTGATACTCCAACAGGTTGTCTCTGCTCGAACTGCGAATCTGCTTCATTACCCATCTCAAAGACAGAAAATTTCCAACCCACAAACTCATCCTCTTCTAGTCCCGATTAATTACTTCTACCCTACTTCTGACACCAAATTGTAGAACCCGAGGACAATATTAACAAGCGTTGGCCTAAAGAGTGGTGTGAGGTGCACATAAGGATGGGTGATGAGGGTCGACAGATAGAAACAGAGACTTCGTTCAACAAGAACAATTTCCTTTATTGTTTAGAGAGAGATTTTCAAGATTTCATCTCATGATTAAAGAGAAGTACCTGTTACAATTTCCAGCAAAGGAAAAGTGGTTGACGAGGGTTGACAGATGCGGCACAAACAATCTTTAGTCCTAGACACACTAATGAAGATGTTCAAATCACACGTGGACTCAACTGACAGATTGTTGTTTCTACAATCTTCTTCTTGCTGAGCTCTGGAGAGAAGACTGGAACAGACTTATCATCATCTTCCTAGAGTGTGGACAGATTTCGTATATTCAATTGGAGGATTCCGAGAAAATCAAAGTGGCTTGGATAATTAATGAATAAAATACACAGGGTAGGAAAATAAAGAAATGTGGAGAATGGATGACTTCAAAAAAAAAAACTGGCAGATGAATTGTCGATCAAGCAGAGGTTGACTTAGATTGAGCATAGTGATAATACTAGCACAAATGGTGGACGGGTAGTACAAGAGTAGAAGTGGACAAGTGCTGATTGAGGGTGGTGCGGGCTCTTAAATACCCATGACCTTTCACTTTTTTCCTGGGGAGAGCATGGAGATGTTTACTTCTCCGAACATTCGCCAAGCCAGCTGTCAGATTCATGACTATTCGACGAAAAGCTGATGTAAACTTTCTCAGTGATTTATTGTCATTGGGGATGAAGATCTACAGATCAGTCGAAATACAACTTGAATTGTCTTCATATTTCGTTTTGCATTTGTTTTTTCAATGTCTCTCCTTTCCTTGGAATTTCCTTGTTCTGTCTTTTTTCGGGGGCTAATTCGTGGCCCACATATAATAAAGGTAAAAAAAATAATGTCAAATATGTATTGTTAATTGCCAAGTTTGTGTAAATTGAATTACTTTTTGATTGAAATCACACTGGATTTGATTTTATTAATCTTTAGCCCATTTTAAAAATATTTATGCTATATTAAAATTTACTCTGGACTATTCATCTTATTTATGCCGAATAAACTGCATTAAAACACTAAATAAATGCAAAATAAAACACTAGCTAATTTTCTGTAATCTTAATTAAATATTTCATATTAGGATATGAAATTTTTATATTAATAACTAAATTAGTCTTGAATTCTTAGTTAAATCAGAAATGCTCTGACATTACTCTAATCTCATCATTACAAATATTAGTTTGCTATTGACTGCATCTATTCATTCCAGATATTTTAATATCATTATATCAATTCTACTTTATCAAAATTTGTAACATATCAGGCCAAATTTTATTAAAAACAGCATAACAGATTGTGAGATAATTAATTAGCAATGATAATTAATAATTATGCAATAAATTATGTCAAATTAATAAAAACCATTATCTAGTTACTAAATCTTTAAAAATTATACCTGATCTTTAAAAAAATATTTTAACTGATCTATGAACAAAAATTAATATAAACAATACAAAAATAGATATACAGTGGGTGATCGGTTAACAAACATAATCCGTTCCAAGAAAATGTTCGTTATCCGAATTGTTCGTTAATCGATCATCGATTTACCATAGGTTTTAATGGGAATTTGATTAATTCGTTACTGAAGGATTTACCATAGGTTTTAATGGGAATTTGATTAAAAAAACAAAAGACTCCAAAAAACATAGTAAGTAAATATATAATTTTTTATTTATGTTTACAAAAAACATAAATAAAAATTATATAATTTCTTACTACGTTTATTTATTTTTATATGTAATAACAATAATATATACATACATAGTCTTGCATTTTGCACTATTATATTATTTTCCGATAAAGAATCTGTCCAATATCGATTGCTTCTCTCTCTCATTTATATGTTTATTTTCCAATAAAGAATTTGTCCAATATCGATTGCTTTTCTCTCCAATCTATTCAATATCGATTGCTTTTCTCTATGCAATATCGCTGCTGCTCTTCGGATTTTTCAGAAGTGATTAATAGCATTGTCGTGGTAGAGATCCCCAAACATTTTCGGAAGTGATTAATAGCATCGTCGTGGTAGAGATCTCCAAGCCTCCAGGGGATCTCCAACCCTCACCCATACCAGGTTAAGGTTGACCTTAACTTGGTATGGGTGCCATTCTAACACCCAAAAATTGTAAAATCTCTCTCTAATCTTCTTTAATAAATCTTTGATTTGTTTTATGTTGTCTCCAAGCCACATTTTAATCGGGAAAACTACTTTTCTCCCATCCTTACCCATAAGTTTTTAATCGGGAAAAACTACTGTTCTTCCATCCTTACGCATAAGTCTTAATCGGGAAAACTACTTTTCTTCCATCCTTACCCATAAGTCCACAAGTGCGCAAGGCCTAAGCCTGTCATTCCTAGGTTAGTTAATCCGAACTATCTCATGGAATATTTTTATCTGGCAGCAGCCACTTATAGAGTCGCCATCACCACAGGTTGACCAATACCCATGATGGGCCACTTATAGAGCTGCCATCATCACAGGCTGACCAGCACCCATGATTGAGTAAACCGGAAGATTGAAGGATGGGTTTCAATGGTCCGGACCCAGATCCCTCTTAAAAATTGGAGGAGTGGGACATGTATCTTAAACTGTAACCTTTTCAAGATAATTTTTGTCATTAATTTAATTGTTGTCAGATTTACTGTTGTCAAGTTGTTCATACTGGCATTTATTTATACTTGATTAATTAGATAAGAATTTTATTTTTCAGAAGAAAAAGATGTTCTCATAATTGGAAATATTTCCATCCCCAATCCTAAAAAAGGTAAATAATATAGCATTTTCGTATTGCTAATAAAACAGTCTCTTCAGCACTTATTTAAGTGAAAAACTATACTTTAATAATTATTATAGATCTTTCGGCTTAATAAAGCCATCCTCAGTATCAACACATTAAAATAAAACGAATTAGAACAAATTCTATATTCGTTTTATTTTAGTGTGTTAATACTGAGATGGCTTTATTAAGCCGAAAGATCTATAATAATTATTAAAGTATAGTTTTTCACTTAAATAAGTGCTGAAGAGACTGTTTTATTAGCAATACGAAAATGCTATATTATTTACCTTTTTTAGGATTGGGGATGGAAATATTTCCAATTATGAGAACATCTTTTTCTTCTGAAAAATAAAATTCTTATCTAATTAATCAAGTATAAATAAATGCCAGTATGAACAACTTGACAACAGTAAATCTGACAACAATTAAATTAATGACAAAAATTATCTTGAAAAGGTTACAGTTTAAGATACATTTAGGGTTCTTATAAATTCATTAATGGAAATTATTTAAGTCAAATATATTAATAAAAATCTGTTACTTAATGAAAATAATAGGACTTAATACAAAGTTTAAAATCAATAACTGTAATCGGCAAAATATTTTACATCATCATCATGGTATATCCTACATCAATATGGATTAAAAAGTAAACAATCTACAGTTTATACTCTATTTTCCAGGTTTATTAAAAAAAATACAAAGCTATATACTTTAGTATTAGTTATTGATATTATTTAAAATGCTGCAGTCAGCTTCTGCAAAGTATGTTCATTTTGATGGATGTTCATGGTGGAAATATGTTTCATAATTTATATAATAAATTTTTGAATTTTTTTTAAATTATCTATAAAAATCCATAAAATGGGGTGAGCACTCCTGTTACCAAATTCTAACTACAGTTTTCCATGGCAAGCTTTTTCAAAATTATTTATTTTATTGCTTTCACCTGATACAGAAAAGCATTAAAATTTATAACCAGTCATACAAACTTTTAATTTTTGTCATGGTGCAAGAGCTATCAATATTCAATATTCAAATATATTTATATAATTTTTTCATGAAATATTACATAAACATGAATAATCATTTTTATATTAGTGGTAACATGAAGCCATAACAATAAATGGGAAATTGAAATTTGCATGCGGAATAATATACTGTTAATTATGCGAAGTTTTCAACTATTTTGTTAAAATAAATCTTCTGAATGTATGAAACTATTTTTTTGGCAAAGTGTCTATTTTCTAATGCAAAAAAATCATTTTTTTTACTATAATTTATTGACTTTTAATGAATTTTTAAGTACACTCATCCCTCAATTTACACAGTAGATAAAAGTCCTGAAAAAAATCATGCAAACCGAAAATGAGTAAAATGAGATCCAGAATTCATACAAAATAGAAGGTCCGTGTAAAACGAGACACAGAATTCATACAAAATAGAAGGATATGTTATTAAACTGTAAACTAGATGCAGAATTCATACAAAATAAATATGTTCAATTAAACTGTAAACCAATCGATCTAAAGAAGATAAAGAAAAGTCGAGGATATGTTCTTTATAACTGATCTAAAGAAGATAAAGAAAAGTTGAGGATATGTTCTTTATAACCGTATAAAATGAGATAAGGATTAAAGAAAAAAAAAAAAAAAAAAGGGATTGATTCATTAATTTTTAGAGACAATATGCTTATACTCAGCAGAAAGGAACATTTGTTACAGAATTTCAAGAAACAAGATGATTCTTAACTTGACAGTTATCATACGATCTAGAATGTAGGAAAATTATATAAAAAGGCAAGCTGAAATCCTGAGTTAAGTTTAGTTGAACTGTGAGACTTGGACAGTAAAGCTAATAGTGAGTAGTTGAGTTTAGTTGAACTGCAAGACTTGGACAGTAAAACTTAATAGTGAGTAATTGTGAAAGCAAAGCAAAAGTGGACTAAGAAGAACTGAGTTATTCTGAATTAAAGACAATTATCTCATACAACAGTAATCTATATCGAATTTTGTATTAAATTTAGTTATAGTGAAACAAGATTATTTTGTTTTGTGTATAAATTAAATTGGACTATATTAAATACTGTATAGCTGTATTCACTCTCTATTAATCTCTACGAACTCGTAAACTCACAAAACATGACAATATGATTCGTTAAATTTATAAATGGCATAACGCAAAACAATCAAAATAAAACCCAAAAAAATTTTTTTTGTTTTCATTTGAAAACCGTGTAAATTGAGTACTGTGCAAATCGAGGGATAGGTGTAATATGATCCCTCTTATCAAAATTATGTAAACAAACAGTGTCATATTTTATTCAGTCGTAAGTCTTTTTCCAAAGTCAAAACAAATGAGTCTCCAGCTTTATCTGTAAACAGACTAGGTGATCTTATTACCCGGGATGGTCCAAGATCATTTGGAGGTGGTATGCAACTGGGGAAGGGACATGAACAAGGGCAATAAAATCTGATTGTGGAACATGAAATATAATTCTTCAACTTCAAAGGATTCTAAATCGCATATAATATAAAATTTTACTTCATATTCTAATTTTTTTTTATATTCTCTGATATGTTTCTATTGTATCATTTCCTTCCAAGAAAAGAATTTATTTTTTTACAAATTTTTTTTAATCAAATGTATAACATGCAAATTATGACGATAAATAAAATCAAAAATTGTCTCTACCTTAACAATTAAAGAAATTTGTTGTTTTTCTTAAAGAGAAAGATTGAAAGTTTAATAATCACTATATATTGAATACTAGAGTCAGAATTTGTGATGTGTGAATACGTCATTTTCAGCTATAGAATAATACTCATTTCTTCAAATATTGTTTATTATTTTATCTTCTGATATTTATTTTCGTAATTGTATTATTATTTGTTAAGCCATTTCAATCTGTTTTTTTGAGAAATTATTTCAAAATTTTTAGTATATATAAAATAAGAAGATAGCTGTGCATTGGAACAGCTATCTTCTTATTTTATATATACTAGGTTGTTCAATAAGTTCGCGGAGCGCCATCTATTAGTCAAAATTAGAACTAAAACTTCGACGCCATTTTCATATTTGTTCTTTCTTAGAAACACGTCAAAAGTTTCATTTCGATCTGTTAATTTATTCATTGTTTAACCGCCCTTTATATCTAACGTGTTGTGCCTTTTTTTCAATATGGATAAAATTGAGCAAAGTGCAGTTATTAAATTCTTTGTAAAGAAAGGTTTAAAGGCAATGGAAATTCATACCGAAATGGTGAATGAATGTGTTTTTGCTCCATCGTTAGAGAATGCGGCAGCCATTTTGCACATAGTTTTTTGAAACCCAAATTAACACTCAAAATATTGCTCACTGTGCCCAATGAAATGCCTAAAGCCTCTGCTAAATCTCTTTCAGTCAATCGACGGTCTTCCAATACCATATCCGGTATTTTTCCGATGATTTCCGGTGTTGATGCAGTTTTTGGACGTCCCTCTCGCAGATCGTCTTCAAGGCTGGTACGACCACTTTTGAACAAACTAGCCCACTTGCAAACCATTGTTTTTGAAGGAGCAGATTCACCCAACACATTCACCATTTCGGTATGAATTTCCATTGCCTTTAAACCTTTCTTTACAAAGAATTTAATAACTGCACTTTGCTCAATTTTATCCATATTGAAAAAAAGGCACAACACGTTAGATATAAAGGGCGGTTAAACAATGAATAAATTAACAGATCGAAATGAAACTTTTGACGTGTTTCTAAGAAAGAACAAATATGAAAATGGCATCGAAGTTTTAGTTCTAATTTTGACTAATAGATGGCGCTCCGCGAACTTATTGAACAACCTTGTAATTATTTAAAACTTAATAAATGGCTTAAATAAAAATATAAAATTAGGTGAAGAATATATTGAAGTATCTAAGAATGAAGAAATTTATCAAACATTCCTTTTGCAAATATGATTAAAAATTTAATTGTTTATTTATACATGTGGTGAAGCGAACGAAACTGGCAACTATAGCACCATGAAACAATAAACTATTTTTAGAAATGATTAATTATCAAAAAACTTTTTTTTAGCAGGGGAAAACATGGAATCTCAAATCACAAGATCCCCACTCAATTTTTTCCCTTGTTTTTTTTTTTAATGCATTGCAAAATTTTGAGTTCATCAGGAAGACCTAGCAATTTTTAAAAAATTCTTTAATATCAAAATTTTTATTTTTTTGCATGCAAGAGAAGAATTCCACACTTCACCCCTGCTGAGCTAATTAATGATTATGTGCATTTATGATAATTTGTGCACTATTAAACATGGAGGTGAAAAGACACATTTAACCACAGCAACCCCCTTATTGCCACAGTAAGATGAAACCTATCTGTATAACAGAAGAGAGTGTTCTATGTATTATCAGCATTCCTAATCATAAGAAAATAGTGATTATTCATGAAATAAATTTAGCAGAAATATTTGTATTGTAATTTTTGTTGCCAAGTTGATCATTGTTGACTATCATCATCAAGTTGACCTCATCAAGTTTCTGTCACTGAATTAACAGCGATCGGATAAATACAGAAGTTTCCAGGCATATGAAAAATTGAACTTTACATAAAACATTTTGACATGATTATTATTTCAAAAATCATCTTTATAATTTAATATACAGTGCAGTATTAGTTTTATATGATAATAGTGCAATAATGATTATAACAATTCATATATTATTATTTCTTACTTTCACTTTTTTCATTACCATTAAGGAATAACTTATCAGCTCCATTAAGTGAAAAACAAAAATATATATTTATTATCCAAAGAACTTTCAGCTTAAAGAAACCATTTTCAGCAGTTTTTATGTCAAGAAAAATAGGATACAGAATATCTCATTAGAACAAATTTAAAAATTTAAATTATACGTAAGTGAAAAACAAAAATATATATTTATTATCCAAAGAACTTTCAGCTTAAAGAAACCATCTTCAGCAGTTTTTATGTCAAGAAAAATAGGATACAGAAAATCTCATTAGAACAAATTTAAAAATTTAAATTATATGTATGTAAGAAAAACATAAATACAAAAGATAACAATATATAAAAATTATGTACATTGCAGAATAAGCTATTTCTTACTTCTTGCATAGATTATTAAACTGTTAAATTTAGGAGAGATTAATTATAGTAATAAAATTAATTACTACTATTATTGCATGTTAGAAAACCATGGCGCCAGGATTATTTCTGGAAGATTATCGTTTATTATGTGCATTTTTTGAGAATACCTAATAATTTGTAGTGCTTCCACTCATTTAATTTCATCAACCGATCTTATTGTTCTCACTACTTTCGCTTTGTCCCAATAGATCTCTACATTATTATAATAAAACGTTTTTACTAGTGTCATTTTAAACTCTCCCTTTTCTATATTTCTTCTATGTTCTGCTAATCTGAGTTTAAGAGCTCTTATAGTACTCCCTACATAAACCTCCTGCCTGTTTAAGTCATAATTATACAGCAAAACGATATATTCCTGGCTTTCATTTCTGGTTGTAGGTGTGGTTTAGTATTTTTAATTACATAATATGTTGTAGATCTTGCATACGGGAGTCTTATATTGCTATTATTTAAAGTTTTTCTAATCAGTTCCAGGGCATAATCATAATTTACTGATCTTAAATGTGTTGCATTTATTTGTTCTGCTGGTGGATGGATATCATTGTTTACAGTACTATAATTATTGCTGTTGTTTCTTGTGTGGCATTCTATGTTGTTATAGATGCAATGAATAAACGATGTATTATACTCATGTAATTTTGCCTGGTGTATTATTCTATTAAATTCTCTGGTTTTAAGATTATCATCACTGCAGTGTGTCATCATTCTGGTTAAAAGCAGCAACTTTATATTTGAACGGGTCAGCTAATCAACAAGGTATGAAAACAAGTGCATAAGCAGCCTTTCTATAAACATCTGTTGTATAGCTGTTATTCTTCTTCTTTATATTGACATCTAAAAAATATACATTCGAATATGACTTCTGATCCATGGTAAGAGCCAGTCCTAGTGTCTGAGCTGTTTAACTTTTCAAGAATTTGTTGCTCCACACCATTTTGAATAAGAATGATAAATATATCATCTATGTACCTAATAAATAATCAGATCTTAGTTAGAAGTGAAGGGAGAATAGCACTCTCTTTACCATTGCAAAATAGGAAAATGCTCCCATGTTGTTAACAGGAACAAAAACAAGAGCAGTTTTCTGCTTCTGCAGCATCTTCATATTAAAGTATTTTCCACTTTTGAAATTGTACTGAATTATTTATATGCACTCTCTTTATACCTCAAGATTAGTTCAGTCATAATTCCTGCAATGGGGCCGCCTATAGATACACCATCAGTTTGCTTGTAAAAATTATTTTTGTAGATGAAGAAGGAGTTATAAGATATTACGTGACAGAACTCACATATTATACTTGGCGATACTGAGTGAATTTGTGTATTTTCCAATAAAAACCTATATAGTATTAAACATGCTAGTGTTATTTTTATAGATGAATACAACTTTTCATAATCTGCAATTATGACGTCTTCTTTGTGGACCTGATGCTGTTTTAACCTACCCAAGAACTCTACTGACGATTCCACTATGTAACTGTAGCCTTTCATTTTATTCATACACCACTGGGCTAACTTCTTTTCAAACTTTGTCAATAGGGATTTTGATTTATCAACCATAGGTCTTATGGTTACTGGTTATTTGTCTCTCTTAATATAAACAAACAATGGCAAACATGTGGGATTTGCCTCAGGTTTTACTTTCCAGAAGTAAGGAAACTTTTTTTCATAAGGCTTTGCAACTTTTTTATGTAATTTGAGAATTGGGTTACTTGGTATAAGCTCTGCTTTGGATATTTGTATATATTCTTCCAGCATAGCGTGGTATTGAGCTTTGGGGAGGCTCACAATCTTCTTAGTTTTATCTTCATGGGTGCACATTAAAGCCTGTTCCTGGAACCATTTTTTGTATATTCTATTTTCAAGTGCTTTCTCCTTGTTTCAGTTACTGTTTTAGATTTATTTGCTCTGCTCTTCTTTAAAATATAATCCCATCTTAATGGGTCTCTTTCTTCAGGTTGCAATCCTAATAATATGGATTCTACCGTGGGCACCATTTCCATAACAGGTTTACAATTTGAGGCAGTACATAAGGGCCCATCAGTGAGAACTTTTTCTGCATAGTGTGGAATATGATGATCTCCAATTACGGTAACTACTTCTGAATGTTGTGTTGGGAATAAACTGCCTCGTGAGAAAGGCAGTTTATTCCCAACATGTTTTCTGTTTTCATACCTCGTTGGTCAGCTGACTCATTCAAATATAAAGTTGCAGCTTTTAAGTCCCTGTTAAACAGAATGATGACACACTGCAGTGATGATAATCTTAAAAACATAGAATTTAATAGAATAATACACCAGGCAAAATTACATGGGTTTATTACATAGTTTATTCATCGCATCTATAACAATATAGAATGCGACACAAGAAACAATAGCAATAATTATAGCACTGTAAACAACAGTATCCATTTGCCAGCAGAACAAATGAGTGGAACATACTGTATTTATTCAAATTTAAGCTGCCATCGATTCCAAGCCACATCCCAAATTCTCAACACATTTTTGTAAAAAAATAACAAATAGTGTAAAAAGGTTTATCGATATCCGATATTTACGAAATTAAAAAAATTTTTAAATGAGAACTAATAAGAAGTGAATAATTAATTTATTTTATGAGTATTAAAAACTTTAAAATACATACATGAACATGTAATTGCTCTAACCATCAGTATCATGTTCCGAAAATGATTCGTCACTCCCACTGTCACAGCTGACTTCGGAACTGGTGCCAGAGTCGCCATTTTCCCACACGGTGTCCTCTTCCGTGCCATCCAATGCATTTGTTATGCAACATTTTTTAAAAGAATGTATTATAGTCTCTTTGGAAACTTTTTTCCAGGCAACAGATATCCATTCTACAATTTTCGAAGCATTTGCCTTCTTGATTTTCCCGGAAGCAGTTAAAGGGTGGTTATCCAAATGTAACCAGTTTTCATACTCTCTTTTTAGGTAGTCCTTAAATGGCTTATTAATGCTTACGTCAAGCGGCTGAAGCTGGCTTGTCATACCGCCCGGGATTATCACCAAATCACAATTGCTTTGTATCAGTTTCTTTTTTTTACAGAGTCCGTCAAATGACCTTTAAACGCACCCATGACAAGTATGTTTTGAGGATTTTGAAGATCTCCTGGTCTTTTATTCCACACTGAATTAACCCAATCTTCCATAATTTCGGCGGTCATCCAACCGTTTTTCTGAGCACGTATGATTACGTCTTTGGGAAAATTTTCGTTTTTAGGCACTAATTTCCTGTTAAGAATCAAATACGGAGGTAATTTATGGCTGTCTGCTGTAACATACAGCATAACAGTGATATGTTGTTTTTCATATCCTGTACTCAAGATTTTCACCTCTCTCACCCTTTGAATTTACAGTATAATTCCATGGCATATCAAAGTACAGCAGGGTTTCATCCGCGTTTCCAATGTTCTTGAATTCATACGGATATTTTGTCTGTAAACCGATGACGTGGCGTTGAAACTGCACGAGTTTATCTTCGAAATCTGCAGGAAGTTTTTGGCAGATTGAAGTTCTCCGTCTCAAAGAAAATCCTTCCCTTCTCATAAATTTTTCACACCAGCCTCTTGATGCTTTAAAATTCTCGATTCTAAATTTATGAATGGCTTCTTTTGCCTTGCACTGCGGCATTTGTATTGTAACTGGCAATGCTTTAGATCAAGCATCACATACCAATTGAGCGACACTATCATCTACTTCAGGATATCTTCCTTTTTTTGGTCCAGTGAAAGACTTTGTTGAAGATTTACAAGCAAAAATCATATCACGTTGTTTAAGATATCGATGTATATTTGTTTCATCCATATCAAATTTTCTAACCGCTGCTCTGTTTTCGTGGTCCAGTCAAAGACTTTGTTGAAGATTTACAAGCAAAAATCATATCACGTTGTTTATGCTATCGATGTATATTTGTTTCATCCGTATCAAATTTTCTAACCGCTGCTCTGTTTTCATTTTCTTCTGCATATAAAATCACCTTCCTTTTCTTACTTGCGTCATAGTGAACTCGTCTGAATGCCATTGTCGATATCTTAGATACAGTATTTGGGGATTAAAAAAAAGCGTATACAAAAAGTTCCTAAATACGTGCAGACAACAAAGTTCAGGCTAGACTGAATACTGAAGATAAACTGCAGAATGTGATGAGTCATCGATGCAGGTGGCCAGAACAGATGATTACATTTTTCATTTCAAAGGGGTGGAAATTCAATTTCTTCCTTCCAACGAATTTTCCACCTTCGATTCTAAGCCGCACCTGCTTTTCAGTAGCATTAACATTGGGAAAAAAGTGCGGCTTAGATTTCAATAAATACAGTATTTAAGATCAGTAAGTATACTATTGGAAAACTTTAAATAATCGCAATATAAAACTCCCGTATGCAAGATCTACAAGATATCATGTAATTAAAAATACTAAACCACACCTACAACCAAAAATGAAAGCCAGGGTATATATTTCTGCTGTATAATTATTACATAAACAGGCAGGAGGTTTATGTAGGAAGTACTATAAGAGCTCTTAAACTCAGATTAGCAGAACATAAAAGAAATATAGAAAAAAGGAAAGTTTAAACAGCACTAGTAAAACGTTTTAATAATAATAATGTAGAGCAGTGGTGTGCAAACTGTGGGTCGCAACCCCTCGAGGGGTCATAGAAAAATGGTTGGAGTCATAAAAATTTTGAGAAATTCTCATGTTGAATAATAAATTTTTAATTGAAAGAACTAAAAAAAATAATTTAAAAAATACATGAAAATCATTCAACTCATTATTGTGTGTCTGACCATTTTTGGGTTTAAATACCACATTATTAATTTTATTTTATTTAAAAAAATTTTTTTTAATGTATTATAATTTTTTTGTTAATATGCAGATTTTCAAAAATCTTATATCGAATCATATGTACTGAAATATATTATAAAGATATGGATTTGTATGTGATAAAACAACTTTTATTATTACTATCCTTATATGCTTATAATAGGATGGTATGAGTAGATAATGGGTCATGTGAAATTTCAATCTGAGCATGGGGGTCGCAAGTGTAAAAAGTTTGCACATCACTGATGTAGAGACCCATTGGGACAAAGTAAAAGTAGTGAGAACAGTAAGATCAGTTGATAAAATTAAATGGGTGAAAACAATAGAAATTATGAGGTATTCTCAAAAAATACACATAATAAATGATAATCTTCCAGAAATAATCCCAGCGCCATGGTTTTCTAATGTGCAAATAATAATAATAATAATAATAATAATAATAACCCCTCCTGAAACCTGCTAAGCTGCCTCAAAGTGGCGGAGGGGTGTACGTGGGCGGAATAGGCGATGCAAGTCAGAAATCCTTTTCTAGTAGGGTCACCCTGGGCTAGAAGGCTATTCCACTATGCTCAACTAAATGCTAGCAGGTATCCCCACCTTGGTGGTGTTTTTCCAATTTGTAATGAAACAAAGTAGAAAA
>AYEL01060223.1:0-25573 GCA_000484575.1 Olivierus martensii | reverse complement strand
CTTTCAAGATTTCTACTTTCTCCAATGTAAAGAGATCTCTATGGTCTTTTGCTTTTTTGATAATCTTTGCTTCATCCCATAAGACCCTTATGTCTTTCTCAAATATATAATGACATTCTATTTTGAAATGTTTGTTTAAAATCTGTTGTATTCTAAAATGCATGTAACTGAGGATGGTATAAGAAATATACCGAAAACGTTTTTATGTTTAATTAATAAAAGCCTGTTTTTCTTGACTGTTGGTTTGTGCTTTTGAGGCTATTGAATTTTAATTATTTCCTATTTTTTACCTCTCTGATATCATAGATTTTAAAGAACATAGAGTATCTGTGCAAGTAACTTTTTGGTCAAAGCACTAAATACAAATGTAATATTAATTTTGCATAATTGATGTTTGCCATTCTTTTAATGTGTCATTATTTTCTGAGAACAATAATTTTAAGTTTTTTTTTTCTTTTAAATACTATTCATATGTATATGATATTGATAAATATGAAATTAATCATTGAAAAATTAAAATTTTAAAATATGGTAAATGATCTTTTATCTGAAATAGTTGGAGCCAGAGCCATTTCAAATAAATGATATTTTCAAATATTAGATATCATAATTTTTCATTAGAGAAATGAACTGAAAATATATTTTGATGAGTTATTATATAAAATAAACAATATTAAACAGACATAAATGATTAAAAACTTTTTATTGAATGCAAATATCATAACAAAAATTACAAATAGTGAAAATGTATTAATTAATGGACAAAAGCCTGTTGTCATCTTTCGATCATGAATCAACTAAAAACATATATTAACCTGAACGATGGTCCTCAATTGTTTGTTGTTTGGATAAATGATCTATTGTAGTTAGCAATTATATATAAACAATTAATTTAAAAATTATAAGGTTAATTATCTATATATCATAAAAGAGTAGAGAGAAAACTGAAACATTATATATATTCTTATTAAATATTATGAATAAACTATCAGTTTTGGCTAGAATAGTAACTCAGCTAATGCCAGAGACATTACTGTGGATCTTGAATTGGTGTTTAAAGGCTAGTCATCACAGAAACAGAGGAGCACTTCAATCTTTTTTTGTAAAAGCAGACTAAATTATCTGTACATCAAGAATGTCTATTATGGAATAATAGATAGTTATTCTGTTATCTTGCAGGAAGGTGCTGCCAGATATCTTGCATACTATTCTAGGAATTTTGGCGACATATGATAGCCCTAACAAGGAGCTATTTGTAAACAACTATTTTAACTAACTGCTACTATTAATATTTGTAAATAAAACATTCAATCTGACTCATCACAAATAGCTCCTATTAATATTTGTAAATAATAGGAGCTATTTGTGATGAGTCAGATTGAATGTAGAAATCAAACATCTGGTTAAATTGGATCAAGATTGCTAAATGCTTTAACACATCCCATCTATATTTGTATGCACAATTGCATGTCAACTTAGCAAAACCATTCAAGGATCAAATTTTTTTTAATTATTGTAGACACATTCTCAAAATAGTTAAAAATGACAATAGTCAATACAATGTCAACAACAACAGCAATCAAGAAATAACGCATCTCTTCATTCTGCATGAGATGCCAATGAAGTTTTGTTGGATAATACAATAAGCTTCACATCAGCTGAATTAAAATCATTCTGATATAGAAATAATATCTGGACCATGATAATCACATCTTTTCATCCAGCTTCAAATAGTACAATTTATTAAGCAGTCAATAAAGAAATGAATCACATCTTTTCATCCAGCTTCAAATAGTACAATTTATTAAGCAGTCAATAAAGAAATGAATTCTTGGGGACATCAGCTGGCATTTACTTGATTTCTATTAACACAACACACATCATCAAGCAATCCTAAAGATGTAAGCCTAGCTGATCTCTTACTAGGTTGGAGACCATGTATTTTATCTGGACATTTTCATTTGGACCATTTGAATTCCAGTTCTAGCATTCACAGAGAAGAGGGGCAATCAACAAATGAGAAGTTTATGTATAATCTTTTGCCACTGATATGGTGCTGACAATAGTGAGAGCCACAAGAGGAGCCTCATGTAAGCATTCCTGATATAAGATGGTAAATGGCTAGAAACTTCTTGCAGATAACATAGGCTACTTCAAGTTGACTCCAGGGTGTGGGACATTTTGGGGTAGCAACGAAAATGCCTTTATTTAAATTCTTCAGTTTGATTATTGAATTTAGAATGAAATCATAGTAACATTAGTGTGAGGAACATGATATAACAATGCATGTCGTTATGTCATTACTATGATGATGTTATTGTGACATTATATGCTGGATAAATCAGTAGTTAAAATTGGCCATGAAAAGCAAGTGGATTCCAAATGCTATAACGAATTATGTAATATCATCAAGTAACAATGGATGATGTCACAAAAATCTGACTGTGTGATGTCACAATGATCGAACAAAAATAGAGTATCAGTTCAGTTAAGTTGAAATAACTGGATTTTTTTCTTATTTTGCTGTTTTTTATAATAATAATTACAAGGAATTAAGAATTAAGGAAAAAATCTGAAATATCCAGTTCCTTACGTTTCACTTTCTCAAGAGAACTGCTAAAACCTTTTAATACTTAAGACTCAAAAATAGCACTTTTTGCAGTTAAGGTTAAAAACACATTTATTGCCTATAAAACGCACTAACGTTTTCGGTGTTTTATTACACCATCTTCAGGTATGCTAGTTCATAACAGATTCAAACATTAGACAAAAACATTCTTAGAACATTTGTACTATCTACAAAAATTTAAATCTTCTAATGTTCTAAGAATGTTTTTGTCTAATGTTTAAATCTGTTATGAACTAGCGTACTTGAAGATGGTGTAATAAAACACCGAAAACATTAGTGCGTTTTATAGGCAATAAATGTGTTTTTAACCTTAACTGCAAAAAGTGCTATTTTTGAGTCTCCTTAAGTTTAGTTATATTATATAAAATAATAAATACATATACAGTGGTGCCTTAGTTAATGATTGTAATCTATTCCACGATTACCGTCATTATCCAGCGCACAATTCCCCATAAGATTTAATTGAAAATTGATTAATTCATTCCAGCTCCTCCCCACAATCATAATAAATATTAAAAATGCAGATAAAATTCATTTAAAGTGTCCTTTTTATAGGCAATAAATGTGTTTTTAACCTTAACTGCAAAAAGTGCTATTTTTGAGTCTCCTTAAGTTTAGTTATATTATATAAAATAATAAATACATATACAGTGGTGCCTTAGTTAATGATTGTAATCTATTCCACGATTACCGTCATTATCCAGCGCACAATTCCCCATAAGATTTAATTGAAAATTGATTAATTCATTCCAGCTCCTCCCCACAATCATAATAAATATTAAAAATGCAGATAAAATTCATTTAAAGTGTCCCCTAAAAATATGGAAAATATCATTTATTTATTATATTTGCTACAAAAAAAAATTAACATTAATAAAATGAATTGTTTGTGAAAACAGTCTTTAATTATCAATCTTCATCAGAAGGACAATTGGGCTCACTTCAAAGTTTTTTGACAAATGAACCCATAAACACTGATTAGCAGCTTATAGATTCAATGATTATTATACCGATGAGATTTGATTTTGCTTTCTGATGGTGAATGAATAGTGATATGCACTCGTTGATTTATTGTCTATATGAATTGTAGAATCTCAGACAGACATTTTTTTCTTCTTGGAATCCAAAACTGCAACGTCACACCACTTGCAGGTGTCAAGTAATAATATATAACACAAACAAACAATAGAATCAGACTTTGTTTGCAGAATTTGAAATAATAATCATCTAGAAATCATCTTTAAGAAAGTAAAAGCTAGTGAACTGTTGTACATGTCTACTTTTTAATCGTCTAGAAATCATTTTTAAGAAACTAAAAACTAGTGAACTGTTGCACGTCTATTTTTAATCTAGGTTAATAAATCTTTAAGAAACTAAAAACTAGTGAACTATTGCAAATCTATTTTTAATTAATTAAATAATTATTTTTCATTACTAACTATATGTTAATTATTATTTACTTAAATATATTTTTATATGGTTATAATTTTAATAATGATAACGTCGGATTTGAATTGATTGTAATAAAGAAAAAATAACAATTAACAACTGAGCTAACGAATCACGTGATGTGATGACAAGCTGTTTTAAAGAGCTCTATTTTGTCAGAAGTTCACATAATTAGGAGTCATTAACCAAGACATTTTTTTCATACAGCCACTCATCGTTAACCAAGTACGTCATTATCCGAGGCCGTCATTAACCAAGGCACCACTGTATTAAACTTTTTCCTTTTCAATAAAAATTTACAAGTAAACTCAAAAAGTATATTTATAAATAATCAAGGAGAGATACTATTTAAAAATCTAATATTGTTAACTGGAGTAATTTATAAACTTGACAAGTTTTTGTTTATTGACATTCATGCCAATATGATGTAATCATGATCAGCCAATTGATTCCAAATGCTGTAATATATGAAATACTGTATCTGAACAAATATTTTTGCATGGTCTATTGTAAAGTTATAAAGTCTATAAATCTATGGGATCTGTACCCAGTCCATTGAACAGCATTCCTTTAACTTCTGGTTAAATTCACCATGGATATTAGCTATCCTGTCTTAGGGTTTAAAAGTGGCTGCTGCAAAAAGTAAAACAAAAATTAGATGAAAATTTGGCTGCTTAAAGCAAGATCAGATAAGAGTGTGTCTACTGTATCTTTTCAAACTATGCTCTGACAATGCCAGGCACACTTTGCTAGTAGTTATATAATTTTCCATTGTTTATTTATGTTGTGTATAAATAACCAGATAAAAAAATCGTTATATATTTAAACTGAATAAAATCCATTTGAATTTTTGATATGTTCTATAATCCATTAATATCACCTTTGGTTTCTCCCTTAATTTGCTATTGTCCAATTTTATCTTAAATAAAACTTAAATAAAATATATTTAATGATATAATAAAAGTTCAGAATTCTTCAACAAATTTTTCAATAAATTGATTTATTTTTTATTGCATCTATTAATTTTTCAGATCTGGTATTAATTAAAAAATATATTTACAAATTTGAAAGCATTTTTATTAAATATATTTTATTTGTAAACAGATGGCAAAGATATCTGTTGAACTGAATTGTCTTAGAGATAACTTAGAACAAACTTTAGAAAATGAAGAATATTCTGCTGCACAAGAAATTAAGGATCAAATTAAAAAATTAGAAATTTTAAAAGAAGAATATTTCAATTTAATTCAACCTACATTAGAAGAAGTGCGTAAAGAAAAGGTATATTTTTTATGAAATTTAATGAAACTTATTCTAAATATAACCAAAATGAGGTTAAAGTTATATGTAAAACAGACTGATCATATTATCTTGATTAAATGTACATAAATTGCCTTTAAAGTGAAGAAGATTCAGATATTCCAAAATTATTTTAAAAGAATATACAGATTAATATTATTTCTTATATTAACATTTAGGAAGATCCCCAAACTTGTTTGAAGTGCATTACTATTATATGTGAAGCTCTACAACAAATTAATTTGAAAACTGTTACACCTGTTCTGCAGTCAACTATGGAAACAATGGTAGATTTTATTATTATATTTAATTCTTTAAAAGATTAAAATACACTATCTTTCATTTATTGTTGAAATAAATTCTTTTGATTCTCTGTGGTAACCTAACAAAGAAAATTTGAAATTAGGTTATGTAAACAAATTTTTTTGGCCCTTTTAATGCATTTTCCTAAGATTCTTTGATATTGATTATAATGAGTGATAATATCGCAATTTTTTTCTATATGTGTATATCAAATAAATTTAATTTCTGATTAAACAAAAATAGAACATACAATTAAGCACAAATAACTGAACTTTTCTTATTTTGCTATTCCTTATAATAATTACAAGGAATTATGAATTAAGGGAAAATCTAAAACATCCAGTTCCTTAAGTTTAGTTATATTATATAAAATAATAAATACATATATTAAGCTTTTTTCTTTTCAGTAAAAATTTACAAGTAATCTCAAAGTAAATTTATAAATAATCAAGGAGAGCAACTATTTAAAAATCTAATATTGTTAACTGAAGTTATTTATAAACTTGACAAGTTTATAAATAATTACAGTTAACAGTATTAAATAATTAGTATATCTATAAATAAGCCTTATTCGAAGTGGAAAAAGATATTTTATTATAGAAGTACTTTCGACTTCAATAAGTCATCATCAGCTAAACACAAAAACAATTAGAATACATCGTTTTGGAATACAATATTGGGAATTCTATAATAAAATATCTTTTTCCACTTTGAATAAGGCTTATTTATAGATATACAGTAAAACCTCGATTTTACAGATTATAGGGGGCAAGACTAGTCCGTAAAATTGGAAGGTCCGATTTTACGTACTATAGGGGGCAAGACTAGTCCGTAAAATCGGAAAGTCCGTATCGAAGTAAAATTTTTTTATAAACATTAATTAGCATTTTCAACATTCCGTAAAATCGAAGTAACATTTTTTTATAATTAGCATTTTCAACATAGCTGTATAATTAAATGTGACTTATGCCAAAGTGTATTAATTTATATAGAGTATTTTAAACAAAATTTGCCTAAAAACTGTATTATTTTACATAGAGTATTTTAAATTAATTAAATTACCTGTCATTTACATAGAGTATTTTTAAATTAAATTAAATTACCTACATACATGTACAAGTATGTTACATGTAGGAAAATAAAAATGACGCATTATGCAATAAATGAGTGTTTTATTTTACACGCACATAAAAATGACGCATTATGCAATAAATGAGTGTTTTATTTTACACATGCATCAGTGCGGATAAAAAAATGATGCATTATGCAATAAATGAATGCTTTATTTTTCAAATGCTGAATGTAGCTGTTAGACAGTTTATGCAAATATTGTATTATTATTATTTATTTTATTTTTTAGCTTTATTTTACACGCACCAGTGCAGATAAGAAACGCTGGATGTAGCTATACTATGGACAGTTTATGCAAATATTGTATTAATATTATTTATTTTATTTTTTGGAATGGTGTTTATGCAAATATTGTATTAATATTATTTATTTTATTTTTTGGGATGGTGTCCATTGTAATATTAATTATTTTATTTTTTGGGATGGTGTCCGTAAAATCCGAAGTCCGTAAAATCGAGGTTTTACTGTACTAATTATATATAAGTGGAAGTTTATTAATGCAATAGTATTAAATAATTTCAGTTATATTATTTTATACCATATTAGTTTATATTTATTTAATTTTATTGTAACTAAATAGAAATAAACAAAGCTAAATTGGAAGTAATTAAATTATTTGGTTTAAATGATATTCACAAATATAGTTAATATAATCTATTTTCAAAAAATTATCACATCTTATAGCTATTTGCTTTTAATGAGTACTTTAGAACTGTATTATAGCTTCCAAAGTTTATCAACATAAAAAGTAATATTTATGATAAAAGAGAACCAAATTTCTAATTGATTTTCTATAATCTATTTAATTAATATTGAAGATTTTCATATTAATTATACGAAGAATATTTTAAAGTAAATATTTTATAATATGATTAAAATCAATAAACAATATATAAAAACATAAATAAATAATATGAAATTTTAAACATTGTATACTAATATATTCACAGTTGTAACTTATATAGTAGATGTTTGTTCTATATCTGAAAAAAAGCTAAGAAAAATGTTATATAAAGTTAAATTTATCTGAATATTATGTAAATTAGAGATATACTGTAAATTTATTTTAATAAATGTCATATTGTTCCAATTATTGGAATTTGGGAAATTAATTGAAATTAATTTGGCTTATATTTAGGTCCTGACTTATTTTTAAGAGCTGATTTAAGGGATGATGATAGAAAAGGGGGCTTTAAACAGCCCTAGTACTGTGACTAACAAGTGATTTATTGTGCACCCCTAACAGGATTATCTTGTAAGAAATCCCATCTTACACATAAAAGAAGTATCTTCTTCAATGAAATTGTAAAAAGATAATCTGATGCAGGAAAATACAACCATATCTTAGCCCTGAATACTTGAGACAGATTCACATAAAATGTGGAATTTCATCTCTCCTGATATCATTTACAATTGAGAATATCAGCAATCCCTATTAAATGATATATTTTAAGGTGGCAATGCTCTAAGAAGCTCTGTAACAATCCTAACTTGATTTTTATGCAATGCAAACAATTCTTTAATTCTCTGTAATAAGGGACATAAAATAAAATTCTCTCTGTTTGCTTTAATTCAGAAATAGATCTATAGTGAGAGAGATACTGAGCTGTCAATCAGTCCCTGACAATCTGATCCCAAAATATTAGATTGATGCATAATTTCATAGCATTCTGATGTGGCCTGCAACACTGCAATGCTGTTCAATTTGTTACAGTTTTTAATTGTCACTGTTTACTTTGGATTGTTGTCTTGTGGAATACGAGCTGTCAGCGAGATTGTTACAAACGATTATTATTTCTTCGCTGTTGAAGATGGAGTGTCAGATCGAAAAAACAAACATTTACAACATAATCTTCCGTACGAGTTTAACTGAGATTCAAGTGCAGTAAATGCGGCTAGGAACATCTGTGAAGTGTATGGAACTTGGATTGATGACATTCCTAAACTCAAAATCAACAGATTTCTATAGACGGGGGATCCAAAAACTACTCCAATGTTAGCAGGGAAGTTATTGACAATGACGGAGATTACATTGTTGAATAGTTGCTTGCTTGATTTGGTCAAATTTTTAACTGATTTTAACTGAATTTCATAAATAAAACACTAAACAAACAACTTAACAAACCTATATTTAAAACGCTATGGAATTATGCATCAACCTAATACATCAGATCAGGGCAGACAGACCAAATAAAAGGACAAGATGCCCCTTCTCTGGCCAACCCATCTGCAATCTCATTGCCCTCAATCCCATTATGCCTAGCATCCAAACAAGTTGAACCCTGTTCCTGGTAGCCAGTTCCACAATAAAATGAGGACATCCTTTTCAAGCTTTGAAGTAAAGCAGGAGCTATAAAGTACTTTTAATGCAGCTTGATTCTCTGATGGGATATAAATATGTTTATTAACATATCAAGATTGGTTTTTAGGCAGAAATAATATAGATTTCTGCCTGAAAGATGTGGCAAACTGTTTTTCAGATATGGAATAACATTGTTGTTTCATTATATCAGATCAGTTCACCTTTGAAACTGCACTCAAATCCATCTCTCCATCCTTCCACATTGAGAAAATGGCAGTGAAGAAGCTAAATGTGGACACCATATGATCGTTAACTATCTCAAGTATGTGATTGACAATGTAAGATGAATGCTGTACTTTGCGGATCAAGAAATTCTTCTCCTACAATAATGGAGCCTATTGGCTCTGTGTTTTCCAAATAAAAATGCTTACATTTGGGTAATAACTACTTTGATGTTGAAGATTTTGATTGAAAGTTATATGCAAATGTAATGTAACATTATAGACAAAGTTATTATTTTTTAACAATCCTTCTGGCTCTTGATATGTTGTTTTCTCTAAAATAATAATACAAGTAGTCCTTGACTTACAGCAGAGTTTGGTTCCAAAAATTTCAAACCCTGCAGTCATATATTGGAAATGTTTGGAAAATCCACTAATTTTGGGCATTTCTGATTTCTCACTACTAAAATATTATTTTAATAATATAAAACTACAAGAATTGGACACAAAAAGGATGCTTTCCATATACAAGGCTATTGCTTCTGAGAATCAAATCCAGGTTAATTGTATGGCTAATAGCAGAATTTATCAGTGATATCACTGTTGTAAGTATAAGTTAGTTGTAATTGGAGGACTACCTGCATTTTATACTATATTGAGCTTACTCAGTAAAAATATTTGATATCACTATATTTGATTCTTCTTTATCTTAGCAAATGTTACAGCAAGTAAAATTTTTATTTCTTGAATATTTGGTACTGTACATTATTTAAATTCAAATGAAAATAAGTTAAAATAATAATATGAGTTGATAAATATCAGTTGTCATTTACTCTGCCATTATGTTACTTTAATGGGGGATTTTCATTTATTTATGTAATGCTATTATTTCACATGTCTATGATCAACAACTTCAGAAATGTATTTTTTGAAACTATTTACAGGAAAGCAGTTCATATGTAATTTTAATATTTTTGCTATTTTTTCACTATTTTGCCTTTAAAATTTCAAACAATTTGTTCACTGTTTTTAAAGTGTTAGTGTTATGAAATAAATAAGAAAAGTTCTAATTAAAACTCTAAGAGCAATATTTTAAAATCTTAAAAAACAGTATCTTGAAATTTGTTTGAAACCTTGAATTATTATCTTTTTTTTTAAGACAATAAGCAAAATTTTACTTTTTCTTAAAAAGTGAAATTTTACTAATATAAATTCATACGGTATCATATTTAATATTATTATGCCATGTTTTGTTATAAAATGTTTACTCATTATCATATAATAAGTTTAAAGGTTTTGATAATTTCAATTATAGCATTAGAACATGTACATAAAATTTCATCAAAATCATTTGAGGGAAGTAAATTCTCTGTAGAAATATGGAATATTTAACTTAATTTATACCTGATGATGGCGCAATGCCGAAAACGTTAGTAATATTATAATTTATTAAAGTTTATATATTTATCTCAGCTGCATTAAGTGCTTTTTATTTACTATTGGATAATTAACAGAGTTTAAGCAGTTTCTAAAACCTTTTTATGGAATAGTCCTTCACATATTTAAATAAAAGTTTTAATAATGATTTATCATTTAATTTAAACTTTTATCATATTTTCAGTTATTACCTGGAATTCAAAATGAAGATCCTGCCATTAGAAAACAAGCAGTAATGGGATTGGGATTATGTTGTTTATTGAATTATAGTATTGCTTCTAAGCATTTTTTTCTTTTCCTTCAGGTAAATAATATATCAATCATTATTAATTTTCCTGAAAATTTCTTTCAAAATATATAATAAGGATAAAATTTGGAAATATTACTGTATGAATTGAGGCCAAATATTACTTAACTTAAGAAAGAATGTGAAAATTTTTGTGTATTTATGAATTGTGTGATATGATTGCTTAGAATTTTCTGAGCATATTGAAAGTATTTAAAATTGCTGTTTTTTGTAAATGAATAAGTGTTTTTTTTTAATCTTATTTTTAGACTTTGATGTATCTTCTAAAATAATAACAACATTAATAAAAAAAATTATCATTTACCAGTGTAAAGACTGCACAGCAAACATTGGCTGAGATTATATTATTATTGAAAATTTGGAATAAGGACACATGGATCAGTGACAACAGAGATTTGGAAATGGAGGACTGACTTGGAAACTTAGTTAATAAGCAAATGCAGTTTATTTACAGCAAAGATATATGTGTAGGCAGCTAATAAGAACTAATATGATAAAACAAATTATATTGTAATAATGAAGAACATTTAAAATAAAATGAATGTAATGGTTCCTTGAAATTAGAACAATTAAAATACTAGAAATGAATTATAGGTATCATATTCCTTCTAAATAAAATATATATATCTTTTTTATTTAAAAGGAAAAAAAGAAAATATAATTAAATTTTTTAAACAAAGCATGGAAATTATGCTTTAAATATCTCAAATGAATAAGGATGGATGTTGATTGGTAGTTCAAATTTTATGTATAAATTTATAAATAGTCAACCTCTCATATATGTGAGAGTTCAGTTCTCTAGAAACCTCATACACATCAAATTTGCATATAATAAACTTAAACAAAACTTAATTGATTAATTGTCAGTCCATATAAAATGATATTTATGGAAATTGTTACTGTTTTCATTTTTAACTTTTATATTACATTTATTATTCAGTGTTCTTGTTGACTATATGATAAATTTTTTAAACACGGCTCTGCTCTATTATTTGGCATTTTATAAACTTTTTTATAAAACTGATGAAAAACAAATTATGTATCATAAATAATATTAATTCTTAATTAAAATATAAATGAAGCAATATATAGCACAGTATTTTTACAAATTTCTAATCATCACAAATTTCATATAAAAAAGAGAAAATTATTATGAAATTAAAATAGCTGTATCTGGGCAATTTCATAAAAGTGATATAAATAGAAAAACTATTATAAGTTTACATGCATTCCTAAAGAACTACATATCTACATACAGGAATACCTTGTATAGCGCAGTTAATTGGATTCAAAGAAGCATCCGCGCTATGCAAAACCATGTTGGTTCAAGATATTTATAATGGATTTTAATTTAATTTGTTTATCACAATCATATAGACTTGTTACTTTTGCCTGGATTATCATTTGACTCAAAGGAATCTTTTTCTATTTACAATTCTATAACACAATTTTCAATATCATTATCATTATCAATATTTTGAAAATTTACAAACCTATTTTCACAAACATATTTCTTTTCACGACTTATTTCTTCATCATCATCTTCATCATCATCTTTATCATCATCAGATTCATCTATAAAAGTACTTTTTATTAAAATAATAAAGGTAAATTTCATTTAGTAAAATTATAAAAATTATTATTCATAAATTATATAACCCAAACAAGCCAGAAGAATTTTTAAGATAATTTTAAAATTAACTATAATTTAAACTATATCTGAAGCAAAACTTGTAATATGAGATCCAACTTGAGATTTTTGGTATAAATATACTGATCACTGAGCTATCTAATAGCTGATCACTGAGGGAATTGGCTCAGTGGTTTGTTATTATATAATAGGATTTATTTATTACATATTTTACAATATGTTAATCAAAGAAATTTCTCTATTTACAAATTATGCAAATATCCTTCTCAATTAAATAATTCTTTACTAAATAAATACAGTTTCACTTACTATTAAATCGTATGTAACCCATTGAATTTTCCAATATACAAATTTATTTGTCATATAGTTATCATAGTTCATAATTATATTACAAATTTGTATTTTTGGAGCTTGAATGTTACACAAGTATCAATAATGAAGGAAATAATATTTTTTGTTAAAGTAAAGAATTATTTAACTGATGATGATATTTATATAGCATTTTGTAATTGTATAAGTTTCCTTAATTAACCTTGTACAATACATAATAAAAAAATTCATATTTCAGAAGAAAAATGAGTTACTATTATGGTTATCCACACAAACTGCTTAAATTTATATACTTAATTATAAAGGTAATCAGCACTTTTTTGCAATTAAAGAGAATCTTTTATTATTATTAGATTGATGCATAATTCCATAGTGTTCTGATTTGGCCTGGCTACACTGCATTGCTGTTCATTTGTTTACCGTTTTTACATTGTCACTGTTACTTTGGAGTGTTGTCTTGTGGAATACGAGCTGTCAGCAAGATTGTTACAAACGATTGTTATTTCTTTGCTATTGAAGATGGAGTGTCAGGTCAAGAAAAACGAAGATTTCCGACATATTCTGCTGTATGAGTTTAACTGAGATTCAAGTGCAGTAAATGCGGCTAGGAACATCTGTGACCATCTGATACTGCTCTCCAAACTTGGATTGATGTTCCTAAACTCAAAACCAACAGATTTCTACAGACGGGGATCCAAAAACTATTCCAATGTTAGCAGGGAAGTTATTGACAATGACGGAGATTACATTGTTGAATAGTTGCTTGCTTGATTTGGTCAAATTTTTAACTGAATTTCATAAATAAAACACTAAATAAACAAACTTAACAAACCTATATTAAAAACGCTACAGAATTATGCATCAACCTAATAGAAAACTGCGCTAACGTTTTTGGTTTATACAATCATCATCAGGCACAATTCTAATTACAACTGAAATCGAAATAGAATGATTACAGGCATTTCTATGGTAATATTTGAACTTAAGAACATAGTTTCTCCAGGTTCTATTATTTAAATTAATTTTCCGATATAATAACATAACATACAGTATTAATTACATAAATAAATTTTGCAACAAAATTACATAAATAAAGGCAAAAAAAGAATAAAATAATAATAAACGTAAAAAATAGTAGTATATGAAGCAAGTAAAACAAAAATTCTAAGAAATCTTAAGAAATATTTGGGGTTTATGATAAAAATAGTTCATTAAAAGAGTTCATATCACATTATTCGTTGGCTTTTTAAGCAGAGTTTCCTAGCATACGTTTGTTAGTATTTTCCTTACTTAAGGCGTATTTCCATGCTTCCGATGGGTCCCATGTGAGTCTGTCATTTATTAAGTTTTTCTCTTAAGGATCTCTAGGGATTCAACTATTATCGGTTGCGTACAGGGTGGGACGCTTTTAATTATTTTGGCCTCGTTCCAATGGACATCGATGTTACTACTGTAAGCCTCTTGGGCTAGGGAGGTGGATACTCTTGCTTGTCTAATGTGTTTTTTTATGTTCCTTGATTCGCTTAATTAGATTCCTATTAGTAACTCCCACATATGCTGAGCTTATATTCAAGTCTACTTGATGTATGGGAATTTTATAAACCCCTTTACATTCTGATTCTCTCAGAGGGTTTTTTTCATGTTATGTTATTATATCAGAAAATTAATTTAAATAATAGAACCTGGAGACAACTATGTTCTTAAGTTCAAATATTACCATAGAAACACCTGTAATCATTCTATTTCAATTTCAGTTGTAATTAGAATTGTGCCTGATGATGGTTGTATAAACCGAAAATGTTAGCACAGTTTTCTATTAATAAAAGATTCTCTTTAACTGCAAAAATGTGCTGTTACCTTTATAAAAATGAGTTATATTAGGAAAATGAAGAAGCACATTATATTCTATTAGCCAAAGTACCTGGCTAGTAAAATATAAAGTAGTTCATGATATGGCCATTACAACTTTTTATTTTTGAATTGTTGATATACTTTTTGGAAAAGTTTCTCATATAGCAACAAATTATTTGGAAATCATTGATATAAAGTCACCTTGCTTCAACCTTATTACAGTTTGCAAGATTATATATTAAGTGCATGGCCATTCTTCAAAAGTGTAGTGCATCATTAAAGCAACTAACATAGCTATCATATAACTCTTCTGATAAAGCCAAAGAACAATGGAAAGCATGATTAAAGATACATGCAACAAGAAATTGGTTACAAGACAATAAACCAATGTACACCCATGAAGACAAGACAAAAAAGTTGGTGTTTTTACCTATGCAGATGTACGACTCTATGCTAAAGGACTACATAGCAAAATCAAAATCAACATAGCAAAAATCAAATCAAATGCTATTACCCACAGATCCTTGTATAAAAAATTTGATAATATTTAAAGCTTAAACTTTATATAAACCAAACTTCAAGGGAATTTACTCTAAATGAACAATATAATACTTGCCAAATTTTCTAAAATTAAATTAATTACTTAAAAATACTAGTATAATTATTAATACATAGATGGTGCCATTCTTTGATTTAATTATTAATAAATATTCTAATTATGAGATGGCGCTAAAATTAGTTTAAATTATTTCAAATGATTAAAATTTCAGTTAAACATATCAAAGCATAAAATTTGGCAAGTATTAAGTTCATTTAGTTGTAGTATTATGAAGAAACCAGATTTTCCTAAAATCTAACCTGCCCTTTCTTGTATTCATTTACAAAAATGCACAAATACCCAATCACAACAAGACCTATGGTTGATAAAACATATTCCTCTTATACCCTTAAGGCCGGTTCCCACTTACGGAAAAGTATTTATTTGGGGTTTATGATAAAAATAGTTCATTAAAAGAGTTCATATCACATTATTCGTTGGCTTTTTAAGCAGAGTTTCCTAGCATACGTTTGTTAGTATTTTCCTTACTTAAGGCGTATTTCCATGCTTCCGATGGGTCCCATGTGAGTCTGTCATTTATTAAGTTTTTCTCTTAAGGATCTCTAGGGATTCAACTATTATCGGTTGCGTACAGGGTGGGACGCTTTTAATTATTTTGGCCTCGTTCCAATGGACATCGATGTTACTACTGTAAGCCTCTTGGGCTAGGGAGGTGGATACTCTTGCTTGTCTAATGTGTTTTTTTATGTTCCTTGATTCGCTTAATTAGATTCCTATTAGTAACTCCCACATATGCTGAGCTTATATTCAAGTCTACTTGATGTATGGGAATTTTATAAACCCCTTTACATTCTGATTCTCTCAGAGGGTTTTTTTCATGTTATGTTATTATATCAGAAAATTAATTTAAATAATAGAACCTGGAGACAACTATGTTCTTAAGTTCAAATATTACCATAGAAACACCTGTAATCGTTCTATTTCAATTTCAGTTGTAATTAGAATTGTGCCTGATGATGGTTGTATAAACCGAAAATGTTAGCACAGTTTTCTATTAATAAAAGATTCTCTTTAACTGCAAAAATGTGCTGTTACCTTTATAAAAATGAGTTATATTAGGAAAATGAAGAAGCACATTATATTCTATTAGCCAAAGTACCTGGCTAGTAAAATATAAAGTAGTTCATGATATGGCCATTACAACTTTTTATTTTTGAATTGTTGATATACTTTTTGGAAAAGTTTCTCATATAGCAACAAATTATTTGGAAATCATTGATATAAAGTCACCTTGCTTCAACCTTATTACAGTTTGCAAGATTATATATTAAGTGCATGGCCATTCTTCAAAAGTGTAGTGCATCATTAAAGCAACTAACATAGCTATCATATAACTCTTCTGATAAAGCCAAAGAACAATGGAAAGCATGATTAAAGATACATGCAACAAGAAATTGGTTACAAGACAATAAACCAATGTACACCCATGAAGACAAGACAAAAAAGTTGGTGTTTTTACCTATGCAGATGTACGACTCTATGCTAAAGGACTACATAGCAAAATCAAAATCAACATAGCAAAAATCAAATCAAATGCTATTACCCACAGATCCTTGTATAAAAAATTTGATAATATTTAAAGCTTAAACTTTATATAAACCAAACTTCAAGGGAATTTACTCTAAATGAACAATATAATACTTGCCAAATTTTCTAAAATTAAATTAATTACTTAAAAATACTAGTATAATTATTAATACATAGATGGTGCCATTCTTTGATTTAATTATTAATAAATATTCTAATTATGAGATGGCGCTAAAATTAGTTTAAATTATTTCAAATGATTAAAATTTCAGTTAAACATATCAAAGCATAAAATTTGGCAAGTATTAAGTTCATTTAGTTGTAGTATTATGAAGAAACCAGATTTTCCTAAAATCTAACCTGCCCTTTCTTGTATTCATTTACAAAAATGCACAAATACCCAATCACAACAAGACCTATGGTTGATAAAACATATTCCTCTTATACCCTTAAGGCCACCGGCAGCGCTTGCAGCGGTTTCTAAGCGATCGAAAAGACTGCTTACAGTAAGCAAGTTAAAATGGCTGACAATCAGTGGTTCCACGTGCGTGTGTGAATTGCTGATAAATTATATAAATTACAAATGACAGAAAACGATTACTGCAGATTTTTAAATGGTATCGTATAAAATTCGATTATATATCGTTTGAATGATTTTAATATAAATATTTATTTGAGTAATGATTAATGACTAAATTTATGTAGTCCTTTACTTTAGATTTTTTCAAATTTTTATTAGGCGTTTTTATTAAATTGGAAATAAAATATGTTTCTTCGTCATCACTTTCAACAGATTTAAAAAACAATTTTTTAGCATAACCATCAAGCATTCTTACAAAACTACTAGCTGCTGTCAACAGGTCGTCCATTTTGCTTTCGAGAAGCGTAAATCGTTCTTAAAAGCGAAAAATTTTGACGTCAATGCTTAAGCGAAGTGCTTTCAAATCGCTGATTTTAGGAACGCACCCTATTTGAGAATTTTCGGGAATTCTCAAATCTCGAGAATTCCCGAAAAAACGAAATCACTAATAACTATGAAGTATCATATTTTTTATGCCGCTTTCTTCGACCGAGTGGCTGTGGTGGAAGGTTGCAGTACGTTCACCCTGGATTCAATTCCTACGTCCCGCACCTCTAGTTTTTTCAAGAGGGATTCTGTCCCAGTTCGTTGAACTACATCCTCCATCTGACGATTGACCTAATCAGGGATATGGCAGGCCCGTAGTGGCATGGAAATGTCCTGTCTCTTAGTATTCACCGAATGGAAAGCGGCTTAAAATCATAAGAACCCTATGCTGAGGTAAAAAAGCTGTTGCAAGTGTCGGCTGCCCACGAATGTCTCTTATACATTTTGAGATATAAGACTAGATTGGATTTCCGTTCTCTGAATAGAATGCAAAAGATTTTTCCACGCGGCTTATCCCAGCCACCTATTTTAGGGTGTCGGCCGGAAACGCTTTGGCTTTCCACTCTGGAGGACCCGGGTTCGAATCTCGGGTCCCACCCCTTGAAAATATTTATCATGGGGTCTGGGCCCGGCCCGTCGATCCCCGTCCTCTACAATCCGGCTGACCCCTCCCTAGGGGTGGGCAGCCTGTGGAAGGGCTTGTTTCGCCCCGCCACTTAGTACTTTTACTGAGTGGAAAGTGGCGTCATCTGTTGACAAAAAAACCTATTTTAGGGTCGTCCGGATGGCCGCGTGGTATAGCTGTGGCTTACCACCCTGGAGGATCCGGATTAAAATCCAGTCCCAGTTTTTCAGGAGGCCCGGTCCGTTGAACCCTATCCTTCAACCATCTGGTTGACCCCATTATGGGTGTTGGCCAGTCTGTGATGGGCTCTATAAATGGCCGCCGCCAGATACAGAATATCCCATCAGGATATGGCGGATTAACCTAACCTATTTTAGCATTTGATAACAGGCGATATAGAATTCCCATTGTTTACAAAGAATCTGTCATCATTTCAGAAAACATTAATTTTATTTTGCTACCGTATCACATTTGAGATATTGTTGGTGTGGCCCACTAGTCCACTACAGATTTGTTAATACCTATCCGTAGTGAGGTTAATCGGAAGATTGAAAAATGAGATTCAACGACCGGGCTAGGGTCTCTTCTGAAAAATTCGACGAATGGAATCGGAATTGAACTCTATTCAATTCATAAGCAAATCATTTATCATATTTTAAAACTAATTTAATAATATTCTAAATCAAATATCGGAAATCCCGAAATTTCTTATAACTAATTCCGAAATTTATCAGGATTGAAAACTACATTTACAAAATATAAAACAATTATGCAGGATTTCAATAGATAATATTAAAATATTTTTTAATTAAAGTTTTCCTTGTAAGCATGCCAAATAACTTTTTAATTCGAATTTAACTTCAACAGTAGCTTTGGTCATGATGCAATATATACAAGGTGTTTTTTACCACCCGTACCACCCTTTTTTCTCGGAAACGCGATGAGATAAAAAGTAGAGCGAAAAATTTTTATTACCAAACTATATCCGAAGAATCGAATGGGCATAATAAAAATTTTATTACCCCATCGGAAATAGGGGCACAAGGGATGAACTTTGAAATCTCCAATGGAAACACATGCCGATTTTTGGCATAATTGGATAGAACTGCAAAAACAAACTACTTTTGTTTTGGAAGTTTTTAATATCAACTAAGGATTGAGATATATCACAAAAAAAGATTCCGCCGATTGGACTATTCAAGCAATAAGATGAAGAATCCGACAAAGAGCGTCTGTGCACTCCATAGTGCACTCATAAAGGACTGAAAAAGTCGGGAAACCCTTGATCTCGAGTATAGCTCCGTGCCAAATTGTGATTGCAAAAGACTTGTCGCATCTATGGTTCGAGTACTACCACTGAGTACCTAATCTGCATTAAACTGCTCTTTGCTGCTTCAGTAGTGTTCCGCAGTGTACACACAAGTACACAGATGCCTTCTGTCGGATTATTCTTCTTCTTATTGTTTGAATAGCCCAATCGGCTGTATATGCGGGGACATTTTTTTTTGTGATATCTCCCAATCTTTACGTAATATTAAAAACTTTCAAAACAAAAGTAGTATGTTTTTTACAGTTCTATCCAACTATGCCAAAATCGGCATGTTTCCATTGGAGATTTCAAAGTTGACCCTTGTGTCCCTACTTCCAATGGGTCTATAAAATTTTTATCATGCCCATTTGATTCTTCGTATTTTCTGTAGCGGCTTTTCCGTAAGTGGGAACCGGCCTTTAGAGAAAACTCGTAAACTAATGTTTGTATAAAACGAAGGACTGCCTGTATATGATACAATCATTGGTAGATTTCGTACAAAAATTTAAATCTACTCTTTTCAACCTCATGATATGATGCTAATGGCATATTATTCACAATTATATTGGTCTATAAATATAACCCCTGCATGGTTGTTATTATATAGGTTTTTCCTTGAGAACATGAAAGAGATAGGAGTTCTGCCACAGATATTAAGAGATTTATGCCACCTCATAGCTTATAATTCCTACTTCAAATATAATAATAATTATTATTACAGGCAACAAATCAGAGTACCTATAGAGGGAGCAATGGCTGGTGTCATGGTGGAACTTGTTATTAGGTACAAATAGTGATTTGTCCTCCTTTTTTACAAACTAATGATATGTTATTTTTAAGATATGTAGATAATATTTTTATTGTTTATGATTAGAACATCAAAACATTAGCCTGAAGGTCCTCATTTTAATACCAGACAAAGGCAAGTGTTTCTTCAGATAAATTAAAATATTAAAAATTTTAATTTCATTATTAATTCATAGCTGTTACCATTCTTATTTTAATTATTAGTTTATTAATTTTGAAATGGTGCTAACATTAGTCCAAATTGTTTTCAAATTATTAAAATTTCTATTATAATATTCATATAATTTTATACATTGAAAACTCTCTATGTTGGACACATTTGGTTCCTTCAAAATGTGTTCAACTTAGGAGGTGTCCAACATAGAGAGATTCATAAAAAAAAAACAGAATTTTTTTTTTAAACATACTAAACACTAAATTTTCATGTCAATGCAAGCCTTTATTCAATTCACTAAATTTTCATGTCAATGCAAACCTTTATTCAAATCAAATTGGAAATTCTTTATTATTTAAAATAAAAATAAAAATAAAAAATGTTAAATACACACTGCAGTCTGTCAGTGCTTTCAACATAAGAACTATCTATTTGAAAAGAAGTCTGTGAGTTTCCGTTTTTTATATTTAATTTACATCTCAAAAATGTTAAATACACACTACAGTCTGTCAGTGCTTTCAACATAAGAACTATCTATTCGAGAGAGTCTTGCATTTTTTATATTTAATTTACATATATTTAATTTACACTTCATCCACACATTTTCAATTTTATTTTTTAATACCAAATAGAGTTTCAACAATCTCTGGTTCATTATTAGAAAATACTGTTCAATTGCCTTTTTATATTTAATTTACACTTCATCCACATATTTTCAATTTTGTTTTTTCTTATACCAAATAGATTTCAACAATCTCTGGTTCATTATTAGAAAATGCTTATCATTCAAATTTCTCTACATATTCCAAAACTGTTTCATGATCATACGGTTCCTCTTCCAACAGAATCTCTATATGAATTGAGCTGGATATAATCTTTTCAAATCACTGGCTGTAAAATCTTCAGTTAAAATTTTAAGATGAAACTCTAGGAAGAGCACTCAGTTTTTCTCCTAGATCAAAGTCCTCTTGCATTCCTTCCTCAGTGAAATCTAAGGGAACCCAGGTTTTAGGACAAGATTGTCGTCAAAATTTGTAAAATCTTCAGTTAAAATTTTATGATCATAGTTCGCAGGAAGAACACTCAGTTCTTCTCCTAGGTCAAAGTCATTCACCTCTCGCATTCCTTCCTCAGTGAAATCTATAAGGGATCCAGCTGTTTTAAAGCATTTCTGAATAGCAATTGTGAAACTTCGGTAAGATTCTAGTTGAGCAGTAGCACGCGGATCATTAAATTTTTACTTTAATAAAAACATCTTGAAAGCCCAAATAGTTTTGGAGTGAATCTTTAATACAATGGAATTATCGATTCATATTTTATATACATCAGTCGGTGGCGGCGAATCTTCAATTCTCCTATCATAGATCCGCATGCTACGGCTCAACTAGAACTGTACCAAATGATCAACAACTTGCCTCTTTTGGTCAAATGTAAGTTCATTTAATTTTCTTTTACTGCTTTTTAACATTTCGAAGGAAAGCTTATTCACAGCAAAAGAAGAAACAGAAACAATTCTCAAAGAAAAAAGTAAAATATAAACCAAAACTAGCCAATTATAGCCAAAATATTTCTAATTTTATTGCAATAAAATATTCTGGCTAAATTAGGCTAGTTTTGGTCTGATTTTTCTCAGTGCTTAGTGTTTGTATTTACAATAATAAGAAAACCATGGATTATGTCATCAGCAACCATTCAACAACTTGCCTCTTTTGGTCAAATGTAAGTTCATTTAATTTTCTTTTACTGCTTTTTAATATTTCTAAGGAAAGCTTATTCACAGCAACAGAAGAAACAGCACCGAAAAAGTAAATATAAACCAAAACTAGCCAATTATAGCCAAAATATTTCTAATTTTATTGCAATAAAATATTCTGGCTAAATTAGGCTAGTTTTGGTCTGATTTTTCTCAGTGCTTAGTGTTTGTATTTACAATAATAAGAAAACCATGGATTATGTCATCAGCAACCATCTCAATGCACGACTAATCAATGTTATAAGTTTCTCTTTCACAAATTCCTTTGGTTAATCTTCTAAACCTAAATAAAATTTAAGATTTTATTTCAACCAATAATCAAAAAGTGTCCATCTTATTGCAAACAGTTGTTCAAGATACAAGATAGAGAGGTGTCCAGGATAGAGGTTTGAACATATAGTAAAATACAGGCTTTTGTCCGGTTCCAGGAAAAGTCGTTCAACATAGAGAGCTGTCCAACTTGACATGTTTTACTGTGTGTGTGTTGTGTGTTTGTGTGTGTTTGTGTTTTAAGTATAAGTAATGTATATGTATATATATGTGTGCAATATATATGTGTGTATATATATATATCGTGAGTTTTTCTTGAAACCGAACACACTGATTTTTGGCATGGAACCAATTCTGATGCATCTATCACGTCAGGAATCGCTCGCTACGAAAATTTATATTTATAATTCTAACGGCCATGCGTTTGAACCTATTGGCCGTTTTGAACGGGTTCAAATCGGTGAAGGTTTTCAGCGGTTACGCCCGTGGGAAGAATCGGACGACGCGAAGACCGGGAGATGGCCATAAGAGGCCGAGGAACAGTCAGTTTCGGACCAGCGGTTAAGAGGATAAGTTCCGTCGATTACCGGTGCACTCGAGGGTATTTATTCTTTAAGTTCTTTTAGTTTCTTAACTGTAATTAAAGTTGTTTTATAATTTTTTGGTCTATCTTTATTTACAGACTACTGTACACTGAAATGTGACTTTATTGCACGTGACAATCATACAATTTTACAGCAGATGTTCGAAGAGCCGTCCCATTTCTGCGTGGAAGTACCATAGGCACTATTTCGAAATTCTGTCATTAGATTGCAATTTTTGAGGGAGTGATTTCGGCACTCTGGCAGCAATTATTGCCTCACGCAGTTCGATCTCGTTTTCGTGTTGCTTCTCGAAGAGTCAAAGTAATTTTTATTAATTATTACCTAATGTTATCATTAATAATTTCATTACATTAATTAGTAATTACATCATTACGGCGGCGTAAGGTTAAATTCGCCCTTAGGTACTTTTCATTTTTATACGGACCGCTTCATCCTGAAGATTCGCGATGAGTCGCTTAAGGTGGCCCCAGTAAAAGAAATCGAGAGGATTGAAATCCGGTGATCGTGCAGGATACGAAATATTTGGACTAGTTCCGATCCAGCGCGCTGGGGAAACTCTTCGTTCAGATACAGGACAACACAGCCACCGTTATGCGCTGGTGCTCCGTCTTGAAGAAACTACATATCTTCCTATTAGAATTAAACAATAACTGTTATTAAAAAAATAAATATTTTTATATTTAAAAATATTAATTTATTTTTTAAAATATTATATTTAAAGAAACCATGAGTTTCATATATCATTCAACTGCATACTTGATTTAAAAATAATTGGATTGTTGAAAGAACATACATATTTGTTGTTAATTTGGCTGAATATTGTCTTATAAAGTTCTTTAAGTTTTGTAGGATTCTGAGACAAACCTTTTTTCACTTGTATCAGATATTGGACTATCTGACATCATATTGCTTGTACATTTATTGTCTTATACAAATGATTGTACAATAGAAATAAGATTATTTATTTACTGTCAAAAATATATATAAAACTATACTGCTAAAAGAGCTTAGTTGAATTAATCATTATATGAAGTTTTAAGCAGTTTATTATGGATAATAACTGTCAAATTTACAGTAATTATTGTTTACGACAAGGATGACTAACTTTTTGAAACATGGGCCAAATTAAGTAAAAAATATTTGCAGGCCACATTATAAATAGTATGTACAGAATATTATTTATTTATCATTGATGATATTACAAATTTTCCAATTCTGTCAAAATAATCAATTGAATATATTTAGGCAGTCATTATTATAAAGGATGATTCATTAAATGTTTTGGTTTTAAATATTTCTTAAATAAATGGCAATATCAAGATATTGTTTTCACAAAATAATAATCACATGAAAATCTTTCAATATGATAGGACATACACTACAAAACAAACTGAGAAAATAAGATAAATAAAATTTAAGAATTAAATAAAATTTTTATAGGTACATATAATAAATATTTAATAATTTTAATGTTTTTTTTATATTTTTAATTAGATTGCAAGTCTCATTGTAAAACTAATTGAGCCATGTGTTGCTTATCCCTGGTATAGGAATCAATTTTAGCAACCAAAAAATCTAGTAAACTGTTGAACTTCTGAAGATCTTTCTTGAATTAATTAAATAAGTTCTTTATATTATAACATTACTTCATTATTTACTTAAGTATATTGTGTATGCATTTGCAGTTTTGTCAATTTCTATAATATTGTTGAATTTAAAATAATAGTAATTGAAGAAATAATGATCTAATGACAATCTAAACCAGGGGTGGGCAAACCGCGGCCTTCGGAACTACATAATGCAGCTCTCCAATTAATAGCTAAAAATTTGCCAAAACTAATTGCCAAAAATTTTATCGATAAATAAAATAAATTGAAAAAAATCAAATCTGTTCCATATCTCAGCAATATAGTTTATAGTTTTATAATTCTAATAAACTGCTTAACTTCTAAGTGATAACTTACAAAAATTAAAACAGCGTATTTAGCAGTAGGATTATCAAACTAAATAACTTTTAATTCTCAATAACGTTTTCAGTATACAACGATACTATCGTCAGTTGAGTAACACATTCTATATAAGAACTA
>AYEL01060221.1:0-20532 GCA_000484575.1 Olivierus martensii | reverse complement strand
CTTTAATTCAAAAATAATCTTAGAAAAATTTAATATAGACTTTGTCTGCCAGGGGAAGTTTGGCTGAGTTGGTTTACATAATTTGAAATAGTTAATCCCCTGATTAGTGTTGATTAGAGTAGGAAGAGCACAAATTGGTAGCTATCCTAATTACATTAAATCATAAAATTCATATATAAATAGAAGTATTCTGCTTATATTCTTTATTAAGATTAACAAAATATAAAATATGAATTATGAATTTATAAAAAAAAAACAGGTTTAACACACAGTATAATGGATTAAATACTTTAATAGAGATGTGTTGATATATTCATTAAGGCAGAGAAACATCTTCCCTTCCTATTATAATCTAATTCTATTCAAAAACTCATTTATTTTGTAATCTACTCAAAAATCTACTGAAATTGGATTATTCAAATTTTAAAAAAATTGGATATTTTAAAAAAATTATTGATAAAAAAGCTAATATTATGCAAATTTTTATTAATTATGTTGGGTTAGGAATTCCCACCGAATGGAGACGAGTTGAGGAATTCAACAGTGGAAAATTTTAAAAGATGATAGCTGTATGTGTTGTATTTCAACATTGATTTACTCTTGTTCTTTGGAAAAATAAATCGAGATAAGAGATATTATACAGGTGTAAAAGAATGAGGCTTCATTTCGTTTTGTTTCCACCTGGCATGTTTCGTTCTACCAGCTCGACTGCCACATCTTGGATATTCCGGATGGACATTAGGACACCATTTGTTCTTCAACTCATATTCCGTCTCGTATTATTAAAACCAGAAGGATCTAATAATTAAGCATCGATAACATAACCCAACACCAGGACTGAGGAAATTGAATGTTTCATCTTTGTTACCAAATTAGACTAAAGACTGTGATTAAAGGACTAGAGACTTTCTTCAATTTGTGATTTTTCTCCGATTAGACGTGTTTGAAGATACAAGTACCTTAAGGTATCTCTCTCACTCCTTTGTTGGGAGCTAAAATCTGTAAGATTGAAACCTCTCTCTGTCCGACTAATAAAGAAGCTGTTGAAATGTTTTTCAATGTTGTCCTTGTCTAAGCCACCGTCAGGTCTCATTTGCAGTCCTTACCTCACGCGTTGTTACTGCTCTTAGGTCTAACGCCTGTTGTTCGTCTTAGGGCCCACAATTTAGTCAGTCAGAGCCCCACAATTAAGCTAATTAATTAGTCAAAAAGTGACAAAAATTTATTAATATATATTTTATTAAAAAAACGATAACATTTATTGATATGTTTTTTCTTCATTTTGATAATTCTTATTTTTTATAAATTGTAGAATTTATAACCAAAATCATGACATATTATATGAAAATGTCCAATCTCATACATAAGCAGCTATAACATTTTCTATCCTACTCTAATTGGCTTTGAGATGATTTATTGACACACTATACCCAATACCACATGCAGCACATTAAAGTAGCCTTGGCTGCAGTCTCCTGCAAAACAGACATCATAAAACAATGAAAGTTCTACACCCCTTTTTTACATTAGAATTTTTCATATTTAAAAAAATTATCTGTAAAAGTAAAGCAATAAATGAACGAAATAAATGAAAACATTCTATATTTTAAAAGAATTATCTGTTATTTTTGTATTATGAACAAAATTATTTCAATTTTTGTCAATAATACAAAAATTGAAATACTGTTCCTGAATTTTTTTTACAGCTCATATTAAAATTCCATGTTTTACTTAAAATTTCAAAAATAAATTTATCTCAACTCAAAGTTAAAATAAGATTTACTAAAATAGAAGAGAAAGCAGAATCAATAAGATTCAACGAAAAATAGTCAAAATTCTACGAATACAATCCATTTACATTTTCTATCTTTAGAGTGGAATTTGAAAATATATTTTGGCAATTGGAAAATTTAGAACCTGTCATCGAAGATACGTATTTTCACCCAACAAATGCAAAAAATCCACTCTGCAATAGCTCCACTGCATAACTCAGGATTAAATTTTATTTATAATGTTTTTTATCATTTTTTGTTCCACCATTTTGAGTCTAATCATATCAACTGCAGCAAACAGGTTTTTATTCCAATTTACAGCAGCAAATTTATCTTTATTCCAATTTTTAATGTAATTGTCAAATTGTTCAAAGCAATTGAAGAGGATAAATGTCTCATCAAAAATATTATCATTAAATTAATAAAATTTTTTCCTGTTTAAATGATGATTTTGTTTGTTTTTTCAAAGAAAAATAAATGCAATTATCAAATATGAAGTTCATTACAAATATTATAAAATTCGTTACAATATAAAAACAAAATTATAGTGATATATATTGTATACTATGGTGCTGGCCTTTTAAAATCCCACAGAACTGTATTAATTTTAGAATGGTGGAAATTTTAAAATGTGATATCAGCATGTTATGATGGGCATCAGAACATTATAGGTGATATGAATAATAATATTTGTATGTTTTAGTGAGAGTATGTTAAGTGTATGTAAAGAGTGTGATTAAAGGACTAGAGACTTTCTTCAATTTCCAGTACGATTTCCAGTATTGAAAATTATTCTTTAAACAAGCTCAAATTAATTTAACAGTACATAGTTGGATTCTTATGATCCTGTTAAATATTTCTTGAAGAAAATTATTTTTTTAATGAAAATTACACAAACAATTATCATTAAGATTATACAAAATAGTCAATTTTTAATATATTTGTTTTTAAAGATAAAAATATGAATAATGTATAATATTAAATATTACTAAGCTTTTTCTTTTATTTTAATATCGAGATTCTAGTTCTACTTTCTTCTTAAAAACAGCATGGACAAAATAATTAAATACAGTAAGACCCCATTTAATGCTGTTTCAATATAATGCAGTTTTCTTCGAACTTTATATTTTTTATTGATTCACTTTGGCAGTTTTCAAACTGTTATACTCACATTATCCGAAATCACACAAATTTGTTGCTTCGATACTCCTATGCTGTCTCGCAATGTTTTTGGTATCAGTGTAGTGCAATACATACAAAAGTCTGCTGCAGTCATAGTTCATATTTATGATTGGTCATCAAGAGTAAGCGTTTTTGATGATGATGAACAAAAGGAACTTGCACCTCATCTTCAGAAACTGTGACCAGATTTCACACAAATTTGTTGCTTCGATACTCCTATGCTGTCTCGCAATGTGTTTGGTATCAGTGTAGTGCAATACATACAAAAGTCTGCTGCAGTCACAGTTCATATTTATGATTGGTCATCAGAGTAAGCGTTTTTGATGATGATGAACAAAAGGAACTTGCACCTCATCTTCAGAAACTGTGACCAGATTTCCTCAAAACAAGTTTAGTCACTAATATGGAAACTATGGATTAGAAACTATTACTATTATACTGCAAAAACCTAATTAAACTCAATAAAAACACACACCACTACTAGCAATAAGGCAAAAACTATATTTAATAGTTAAAATTCACGCAAACGTTTTCGATGTGTCTCATATTCTCTTCAGGCTCATAAAATATCAGCAGACCACAGAATGCTACTACTATAGCATTGCCATGATTTTTTCATTTTATTTTTTATTTTTAGTTTTATTTTTTTGGTTGTCAGACAACTGGCAGTCTAGGATGCTTTTACGGCTTTTACTTAAATGTATTATAATGTTTGTATGGAAATTGTTATTGTAAGAGACTGTCAATTTCTAAAAGCTGTTGTAATGGTTTAAATTGTAGATAGTTTTAAGGAGGAATGTGATAGGACGGGAAAGTGTCCTATTACTGAGTGTGTCATGGCAAAGCTATAGTAGTAGTGTTCTGTGGTCTGCTGATGTTTTATGAGCCTGAAGAGGATGTGAGACATCGAAAACGTTTGCATGAATTTTAACTATTAAATGTAGTTTTTTGCCTTACTGCTAGTAGTGCTGTGTGTTTTTATTGAGTTTAACTATGGATTAGTTATACAAAATGATCCAAATTTTAATAGAAGTTCAAAGGCAAGACGAAGTGTTGTGGACAAGATGTCTCACTATCAACAATAACTTGCTGAAAGAAAGAGGAAAAGACAAATGACATTAGAAGACTTCTTAATGAAAAAACAAAAAGTGCCAAATATGGAAGAACCTTCCTTATCACACACAAATTTTCTTCTTGAATATTTTTGATTTACATGGAGAGGAAAAGACAAATGACATTAGAAGACTTCTTAATGAAAAAACAAAAAGTGCCAAATACGGAAGAACCTTCCTTATCTCACAAAAATTTTCTTCTTGAATATTTTTGATTTACATGAATGATCTATGAATACAAATCTATATTAGCAATAAAAAATGTTTATAATTAATATAATTTAATAGTAACAATACATGTTATAAAATAAAAAAATGGCATGTATTTTTTTTTATTCACTATTGTATTTCACTTATCCTCATTATTTACGTGTTAAGATGAACTCGTTTAAATGCTGTTTCATTTAGTGCTTGGTTTTTTTGGAACGTATCCCTTGCGTTAAACGGGGTCTTATTGTATCTAAAATCAGAAAATATATTTTAAAATTTACAATAAATTTCTTTTCACTTCTGAAAATTTCTATCAATACCCATTTTGCAACTTTGTCAGCTTTAAAAAAGTATTTATTCAATGTTTATCAGACACTGATTATTTAACCTGAAGTGTAAATCTTTATAAATAAGTAACTTTGGATGAAAATGTTAGCAAAAAATACCTATGAATACTTACACTTTTTTTCTGTAAACTGATGAAGAAGACACGATTTGCCAACACCCATATCTCCAATTATTATATACTTGAAAATGTAAGAATAATTGTAAGGACCGGCTGCCATCTAGAAATAAAACAAAATCGCATTTTAAGAAAATATTTTCTGCAATTTACTTAATATTTAATAAATTAATATTAAATAATTATTTAATAATAAAAGGCCTGGTTCTCACATGCAGCAACAAAGGAAAATGTCAAGAGAATTTTGATATTGCATCACTGTTCCATTGCCACTGTTATTGCCTGCTGATTTTCACATGCAGGAATTCAGTTTGCAGATTGACATGTTTACCATCTATTAATGAACACTGATATGCAATTATAAACAGAAAATAATGCCAAAGAAGAACATCAATGTATTATATTTCTTTTGTTTACTTGTTTTAATAATGGAATGATACATTCAAAATTGTAGAAAATGGCAATTTTAGAAAACTTTTTCAAAATCATTAAAAATTTGAATTTTATGGTTCAAAAGATACAATAGTATATTATGAATTTTCAAAAATATTTCTTTAATTTTGTTTTTCTGACTTTAATTTTCAGCCATCATTATATTTAAACTGAATGCATTGTTAATGGTAAAAATATATCATCATTCATAAGTTGGCATTCCATTGATCAAATTTTTGCTATTCTGCAAATCAGATTTCAGAAATTTGAAGATTTGCTATTCTATCATTATTGACAACAAAAATTACATCATTCTGATGTTTCGTTAGTTAAAAGTTTAGGGGCCACCTATTTTGGCTATGAAATTTTCTGAGAGAGTTAAATTGTTTAAGATCATTAGATGGAGGCACAATTTTTGCAGAATGATTGAAGATCAACTGTTCATTCACATCTTAGTGTATGCAGTGATGTCATATGAAGTCATTGTCATACTAGCAAATTATTGTACAGGTTAGAAATATAAAATTCTTGCTTTATTTTCTTAGTGATGTCATCATATGTTACAACTTAGCAACACTAATAATAAAATTCTTCAAAACCATCATAAAATGAATAATTTTTGTATATCTTGATGTTTGTGTTATTTTACATTTTATATAATTAAAATAAGTATTATTTTTCAATAAATCAGGGATAATTTACCTTTAATCTATAAAATAAATAGCAGTCACATGGATATAAACCACATGATTTATCTGCTTGGTTTAGTGGCTTCAAATATCGGAAAGACCAAAAATGACTCAAAATATTAATATAAATCACTATTAAATTTTAAAGATACATTTAGAACAAATCAAATAAAACTTTCTATATTTAAATTTTACCAGTTTCATTGTAAATCAAGATTTATGGCCATGTTACTTTGCTTATTATTTCTTTTATAAAAAAAAATTAATTATATTTGATGTAAATAATAAAATGGTAATAAAATACCCATTAGATTTATTGATGTCATCAATTAATTTTTAAAATCTGATTAAATCATCTTTAAAAAATATCATCAATCAATCAACCAATTAAATTCAAGTCAATTAGTAATTTGCCAATTTGCTTATCAGTGCAACCCTACATATATTACTTAAAATGTGCTTCATATAGGTTCACGATTGCAAAATCAATTAGTCTTCACTTATTAGCAGTTGGCAAATAAGGACATTTGACTATACACACACAATCTTTTTCTAGGATTAATTTTCTTCTTATATCTGTAATAATTTAATTGCAAATATTAGAAAACTGATTTAATGTTTTTAAGTCAGAGTCTGTTAAAAGTTGGTCATTTCTTATCTGTTATTAAAATTACAACTACTTCAGTACTTAAAATTTAATAAAAAACAGTAAAAAATTCATAATCTCTATTTTGATGCATGCATTTCATGAAATAATTTTGTTTGTTGACAAATAATGTTTATCAATTTAAAAAATTTATTACAGGGAAAATTTAAAAAGACAAAATAAGCTCAAGCTTTGATGTTTAAGAAAAAGTTTGTTTTTGGATCATGTGATTTGTGAGAAAATTCAAACTTTTTGATGAAGCTGACTTAAGCCAGCAACTCTAGCACCGAACAACTACGTTCTAAAAATGATTTAATTCCTAATACTAAGAAAATCAAAAATTTCTTATGAAACAATTCATCATCTTCCTTTTCCATAAGGATTTTATTAGCAATTGCTCTAACCCAGTGATTCCCAACCTATTTCTTGGCCATGCCCCACCTAAGCATCTCTAAAATCCTGATGTCCCCCTGTGAATATAATTTTTATTATTCAAAAAATTCTATTCACGTGGAAGAAGCCTAAAAAGCCATTAACTTGATCTAAATATGCTTCCAAAGAACATGGCATCCACGAAAGAGAAAAATAAAAGAACGTAAGGACAGTCAATGTACTGTGGAAGAAATTACTAAAAAATTGTTAAAAAAAAAAAAAAAAAATAATGATATGAAGTGACATGAAAAAACAGCAAATAAAGTTTCAAAACTGCTGTGTACATTCTGATTTTAATTTTTAAAATGTGTATGTCACAATATATATTTATACATAGGTTGACAATCAAAAATCTGGCAATCAATATTCCAGTTCCATTGGTTTTTCGGCATGAATGTTGGAATTCATTTTTAAATTTACCTCGTTGGCACACCATTGTTTTCTGGAGGCATTGTTTGTGTTTTGACAGACCTGTACTCCAGAATCAGATGTTTGATCGTGCTTGCAACCAGAGTTGCCAGATTGGCTTTTTTTGACACCAAATGAGCTCTTTTTGGCTTTTTTTTAGACATTGTTGAAGTTAGAATTTTTTTTAACATTCTGGCATTTTTTCTAGCTTTTTTTGCTTATTGGCATTATATAAAATCTTTTAACTTTTTTTTGAAGGTAGAATAACAAATTAAAATTCTGTAGAACTATATTTAGTTGAATTAAAATTCTGATGAACTATTTTATTTAGTTAAATTAACATTCTGTAGAACTACAATTTGGCTTTTTTTTAGACATTGTTGAAGTTAGAATTTTTTTTAACATTCTGGCATTTTTTTCTAGCTTTTTTTGCTTATTGGCATTATATAACATCTTTTAACTTTTTTTTGAAGGTAGAGTAACAAATTAAAATTCTGTAGAACTATATTTAGTTGAATTAAAATTCTGATGAACTATTTTATTTAGTTAAATTAACTTGTAGTTCTACAGAATGTTATTATTTTTACAAGTTATTATTTTATTTAGTTGTTTAAAATTTCATTTGCTTTCATTTAGTGTTTAATTACACTAAACTACTTATACAGTGCTTTAAAGAAATAAAATTAATTATTTCTTTAATCCTTTTCTGTTACAAGTAATTTTTTTTTGTCAAATATATACAGCATTATATATATATATACATACACATACACAGTATATACATCAAAAATCCGGAATTTTTGAAAATCTCAGATTCCAAGGTTGCCAGATTTTTGATTACCAACCTGTACTGCATATGAGATCCCCCATAACCATAAGAAATGCAAAAAATTCACTGTTAATAATTCATTCTTGGATTGCCCCCTTAAAAATCAAATTGTCCCTCTGTGGGGCATGCGCCCCATGTTGGCCCCATGTCTTGGATTGCCCCCTTAAAAATCAAATTGTCCCTCTGTGGGGCATGCGCCCCATGTTGGGAACCACTGCTCTAACCAAAACAAGTATTAATTCTTTCTCTCCTTGTATTTTAACAATACTTCTCTAATACAATATAGTTTTTGCTCTCTAGGAGAAATAATTACTATTGATTAAATTACAATTAGACGATATTCTTCTCACAAGAAAATCTCAATTTTTAGCAATATTCTGTATATAACAATACACTTAGAAATGTATCATTTCTGTAAAATATTATGTATGAATTATACATAATATTTATAATTATACATAATATTACCTGCTTTCTTAATAAAATCATATAAATAAAAAATACTATTCTTGTATTGAAAAGGGTTTAAGAGAGACTGAAAACATTTTATGTATATAAACTATTTCCTACTAATAGTGTTTATTATTTATATGATATTATAATTTTAAAATAATCAGGCAAAAACAGTATTTTGCCTCATATTTTAAATCTATTTACAGACAAAATATTTTGATGCTGAAATCATTTTTCAGATGCAAAAAAATATCAAAAATGAGATCAATGAACTTTTTATTAAAATCTAACAATGGAAGTTTTTCTGCAGAAAATTTTTTTCAGTTACATTTTCTTAAAAAAACGTTTTTTTCCAACTACAAATATCTGTACCTCAGTAGCATATGACACTCGTTCAATTTCAAAAAATTGATTATAGTGACATATGGCTCTAAGGTACATAAAAATTTCAAATTGAAATTTATATAAGATTAAGCTTAAATACAGAATAAATTATTATAAATAATTTTTTTTTTAATGATACGGCGACCACCGAGATCTACACTCTTTCCCTACACGACGCTCTTCCGATCTTTCTATAATTTAAACATCAAGCTTTCAGAGTGATAAAATCCATAATAAAAATGTTAAAAACAACATATAATACTTATTAAATAATACAAATAGAATTTTTTTTGTTACATAATTATTTCTAAAAAATAAATTCTACAAAAATTAATGTTATTTATTTTCTCAAAAGCCTTATTTCTTTATATTTTGCATTACATACTAAATATAAATGAGAATTGACAATAAAAAAAATGATAAAAAAAATTTGAAAGATACAAGAGAGATAAATTAAGGAAGTTTTAATCTTTGTACTTTTTTAAATAATTTAGATATGATTAGATTAAATATACATAGGTTAAACAGTAATTATAGGTGTTGACATAGAATTATTAATAAAACAGTTATCAATTACTTTATAATAACCAAATAACTATTATATGAAATGATTATAAAACATTATTATGCTTATATCCAGAAGAAATTTATTTTAATAATTGTGACAGTGAATTATAAAGATTAATTTACAATCTATACAGTAGTTTATTTAATATCCAAACTTAAACATTAAATCAATTCAAATATTTACTTATTTATATTTAAATTATTATATTAATTGAAAAGTATTAGGTATGGAAAATATTTATATTTTTAAATCATATAAACAGTAATGAAAATTCTATAAAAACTGCTGCATAAACTATTATATACAGTATATTAAATTATTAAATATATATGTACTATCTATATAACTATAAAATCAATTATTCAGCAAATTACTATAGTAAAATTTCAATGTTTAGTAGGGGTTACAATATAGAACAGAGTGAGCAAGTTCTTCAGTAAAAACAGCCATATATAATACTTTTCATACATTTTTGAATGTTCAAGAGCTGCAGAAAATATTATTTTCAATTTATAAATAATAATAAAAACCAATTATATAGTAATCTTATTCATCAAAGTAGAATATATTTAATCTCTAATAGTCACTTTTGGAATTAATTTTGGCAGAAGTGATACAGGCCATCAAATGTCAAAACATTTTTTACCAACCTAATATGATGATAAAATATACATTAATAACCCCTTTTGGCCAGTATCATTTAAAAGCTAAAAATTTGAAGTTTCAAAATATCTATTTTTTACTTAACTTTAAAGCATTTATGAAATAAAATATTCTAATATTGGTACATACCTAAACTACTATAGATTATTAATATAAAATTTTAGGAAAAATGGCAATGAAAACCAATATTCTCTCAGGAGCTACACAGAATAGCTTTGGGAATCATTTGCAGTTCACAAGCCACAGTTTGCCCACTGTTTATATGGAGATTACAAACACAGGACCAAACTGGGATCCTGAAATCAGGATAGAGGATATTTTTGTAGGTATGTACCAATATTCTTTTGTACAAAAAATACCAATTGTTTTTGGTATTAATTTAAAAAATAATTGTTTACAATTTATTCATATAAAAGTTATAAAATCATTGACAATATTTTTGATAATATCAAATAGATATGATTATTGAAAAATTAAATTTAACTATATGTTTTACTTGATATATGTAGCTTAATATTACAGACAATGACACATGCAAAAATTTGGACTTATAATTACTGGCTATGTCCTTTTCATATTTATAACATCTAAAAAATAATTGTTTACAATTTATTCATATAAAAGTTATAAAATCATTGACAATATTTTGATAATAGGGAGAACTTTAAATATCAAATAGATATGATTATTGAAAAATTAAATTTAACTATATGTTTTACTTGATATATGTAGCTTAATATTACAGACAATGACACATGCAAAAATTTGGACTTATAATTACTGGCTATGTCCTTTTCATATTTATAACATCTGGTGCAGCTTGGACTGTTAGGCTCTTGTGCCATTAAAAACAAAAAAACTACCAATCTTTCATATTTACAAAGATTAATTCATAAATACAAAATTTCAGCTTAAATCTATCAAGAATATCATCCCAAACAACATAACTAATAATTACTACATCTTTCAAAGAATTTCTCGACCAGAAATACATTTAAAATGATTAATAAATTCATATCACGAAAATTAATGAATTTTGATTTTAATGTTCTACAAACATCATAACACTGGAACATGGACACTGGAGTATTCTTAAATGTACATAAATTCATATCATGAATTTATACACATTTAGGACATATCCCTCCACTTCAGTTTCTCTCAAGTATTCTCTGTAGATCCTAAGGTTTGCAGAACATACTTATAAGGGTCCACAAGTTTTAATAAAAAATTACATTTCTATAACCTTAAATAAAAATTAATAAATTATAATTATAACTGGATGAAAACACATAGATTAGATTCTAATCTAATCTACAGATTAATTAGTCTGATCAGTGGTTCTCAAACTGGGGTCACAGTCCTCTAGAGGACCACGAAGTGTCCCATAGATGACTGCAACCCCAGTTCGGAGAATCTAGAAAAGCTGATTCAGGCAAAGCACATGCACCCAATCCTATTGAATGTACATTTGATGACTAAGATCTGCCATTTTTTGAATAAATAATTGTTGGAAAAAAAATGTTTTGGTAGCAGTAACCTATATGTTAATTGTAGTTAATTTTAAAGGGTCTGCAAGCAATCTACAAAATTGTAAAGAGATCGTCACACAATAAATCCTAATAATATTTGAGAATCACTAGGTCAAATGATCACAAAAGCATGCTGTGCTTCCAAGCTGGAGTATCAAAGTTCAATTTCTGGGTTTCAAATCAACAGTTTTTTTCTATGTAAGGCAAATTTCTATATGTCTTTCTAGTGTCATCTGTTAAATGTCATTTATGTGGCAATTATTTCTCCATTGATCTCTTATGGAAGGATCTGCCATGTTCAAAGCATCCATTACATGTTTCTGTATTCTTATTATGAATTTATTTAAATTTTCTTTAGATATACAGTTTTTCTTTAATATAATCTGAATTGCTAAGTTGAACTTCAGATATGAGAGGTGAAAAAATTCCTACCCTCATAATGACACAGATATGCTAGACATATGATCTTAAATTTTCTTTAGATATACAGTTTTTCTTTAATATAATCTGAATTGCTAAGTTGAACTTGAGATATGAGAGGTGAAAAAATTTCTACCCTCATAATGACACAGATATGCTAGACATATGATTTGAAATTTGTCTTTCAACTCTTCCTTCTTTACATATACACCTCCTAGAACCAAACACTTCTTATACCTGTGGAACAGTTGTTTAATCCCATCTTTGTAGAAGTTGGCAGTTTTTGGAGATAAACCACTCTCTGCAACAGTAATGACCTCCTCATCATAATCATCAAAGAAACTTCTTCCCCATAAAATGTTTCTTCATGTTTCTAAACATGAAGAAGCATGAAGGTGCCAAGTCAGGAGAATATAGATGGGGCAACATTTCATAGCCATATTTGTGCAGAAAAGCAACTTTCTGCAGTTCAGTATGTAAGTGCTTTGTCAGCTAGAGTAACACGTCTTTTGACAGCAAATAATGTCTCTTTTCTCTGATACTGACCCATAACTTTTATACAAAGTTTCTATACTATGCCCATTATTGACAACTCTTTTTGTAAGTAATCTGTCTGTCTTTTTGTAAGATCGTATTATCTGTGTTTTTGGACAGCAAAGATGTCCCAAAACACAGACAACATGATCTTACTGGACAACCTTCTCTTGAGCCATCCTGTAGGTCAGGCATGTCAAGCTCATTGTAATTCAAGAGTTTATACAAAGTTTCTATACTATGCCCATTATTGACAACTCTTTTTGTAAGTAATCTGTGTCTTTTTGTAAGATCGTATTATCTGTGTTTTCGGACAGCAAAGATGTCCCAAAACACAGACAACATGATCTTACTGTACAACATTCTCTTGAGCCATCCTGTAGGTCAAGCATGTCAAACTCATTTTAATTCAAGGGCCATTTAATGAGCCTGTAAGATTGTCATGGGTCATATCACATGTGATGTGGCCCGCAACAATCTTAAACATTTTAGAGTAAGGATTCGAAATATAGATAGGATAATTAGAATATTATGTAATCAAATAACATATTACAAAAATATATAATTACTACATAACTGCTTTTAATTATACATTTTTTTTAATTTAATTCTTCACTATCAATCTAATTTTCTATTAAGCATTAAAAGTCACATTTTCTGTACAAAAACAAAAGCTTTCCTTTAAAATTTTAAGAATTCAAATATCCATAACTATTTTCATTTTTTAAATAAATAAATAATACAACAAATAAATCTTTAACAAACCGGTTAGCACATCCTTCAAAGAGGGATTGTTTGGAACTTATTGTATTTGTTATCCAAAAAAAATACAGGTTCTCATTTATGGCTTTTTGTTTTTTGGTAAGAAATCTCACACAAACAGTGTAGTCCTTGCAGGAAACCACTTAGTTTGTGTCACTGATCTGAAAGATCAGTGTCATCTGTAAGTAACATCAATAAGGCAAATTGAAAAATCTTGTGCAATTACATTTCATTAAAATCAAACTAGTGTATAATAGTACATGACATAGCTACAAGGTGAGAGTTACTTTCTATTCTCATAAAATATTGTTCTCATTTTCATCTTGTTTGTGCAATTACATTTCATTAAAATCAAACTAGTGTATAATAGTACATGACATAGCTACAAAGTGAGAGAGTTACTTTCTATTCTCATAAAATATTGTTCTCATTTTCATCTTGGTTAAGAGCGTTGGGTGCCACAAATAAAAATCACATCGAGGGCTGTATGCGGCCCGCAGCTGCCAGTTTGACACCCCTGTTGTAGGTTATTGCAACAACATTTGAATTCCTGTTTCCATTGTTTTGCAGTCTCATTTCGAGGGCTGTATGCGGCCCGCAGCTGCCAGTTTGACACCCCTGTTGTAGGTTATTGCAATGACATTTGAATTCCCGTTTCCATTGTTTTGCAGTCTCACATGATGGCCATTCCTTACTATATATAGCTGACATCACTTCATGGATTGTTTATGAAGTTTTCCCTTGAAGATGAAGGAACTTTTATCACAGTTCACTACTCAATTTTGTCTAGAATGACCTCTATTATCATGCTACTAACTCCAGTTAAACAGAACTAGTTAGAAGCATGAGAGTCAAACAAAAAAGATAAATAGTCAAACAAAGTCAAACCAAAAGGTGTGTATTAGTAGACAAAAATTTCTCATTATTTACAATTACAGATCTATAGCGCACACAACATTTTGAGGGTAAGAGCTTTTTGGCCTTCCATCATACTTTGGATTAATGCAAATCTACATTAAAATAATACTGCATACAAATAATTTTTTAATATTCTGATACTGCTGTGCATTTTTATTATATCTGATGATTTGTATTTCTTGATTATAACAACTGCTATCTAACGATTTCTACATATTAAGTTATTATTACTCACTGTATTAATAGGCATTTTATATATCTGTCTTTTTATCCTGTTTCTAATTCAGTATACATGAAAATATTGTTAAGCCTCTTTTCTTTACAATATGTAAATAAATGTGTTTGAAAAAATAAATTTGTGGCAATGGCAAGATGGTGTTTAATTCCTATATTTATTATACTTTCTTCTATCAAAAACATTTAATAAGACAAAGATAGAAAGGTAAATGCAGATCCTCCTGTAAAAGGGAAAATAAACTAGGGAAAATAAATGCAGTATGGATGACATACAATAGACAACAGTGCCAAAACATGTTATAATCTGCACTGCATAGACATAACTCTGTATGTTTCTACATACAATGGAAAATTAGATAGTAGTATGAGTTTTAATTTAATCTTGTCATATTTAGTTACAACTTTCATATTGTTCAGAGAAATTGAAGTATTTATGTTAATTATTGTTAAAAGTCAATTATTTTATTATAAGAAAACAAAATACAATATATATATATCTAATTTTGTTTATAATTAATATATCAGTCTCAACTCCCACCATTATCTACTTCACACAGATAAGGCTATCTTAAAATCAAGATTATTATGCCATACATATTTCAAAATGTTTCAAAAAATGCAAATTTTTATTAAACAATCCATCAAAACATAAAAAATTTCAAAAAAATTTAGTTATATTATAAATTTCAATTTTCATTCAAAATTATATTAGTTTTCTTATAACTAATCATTAAATTAATGATATCTATCTAACATCTGTTAGTTACATGACATGACCGTTGGAAGTATAAACCATCAGATGCCAAACTATTAGACTTTTACTACAGATAGGAAAAAATCATAACTGAAGTTAGACAAAACATTATTGAATCAAGTTCAAAAATAGTTTATTCTAAAAACATATTTTTTTCCCAGAAAATATGAAGCAAAATTTTACAAAGTGAAGAGTTATTAAGTTCTACTATAGTCACTATCTCAACATAATTGTAATTTTATTGAAGAATGAATAGGGCCTATATCTTCAAAATTTTAGAAACTGCTACTTTGACTTCTGTCTTATTTCCATAATTGATCATCATTCCCACCACAATGCAATCAATCAGTTTTGAAGCATTTATTCTAATATAAATCAAGAGAAATCAAAGAATTGCACCAGTTTTCTGAAAATTGACAATGCATATTTAAAAATGTCTTTCTACTGAAATAAGAAATTTTTAATATACAAGTATTCAGTCTTCATTTGCATAAGTATGAGAATCATATTAAACATACTGACATTGTCAGGAAATGCATCACCACAATATCAAGAAAATATTTTACCATACATTTGCAATGAAAATATTCACACTATCGGTTGTGTATAACAGAACCGATGCCAATCGTCACAGATATTTTCGGCAAGAATACTTTGACATGTCTGCCAGTGTCGATAATGGTGTTGGTTGGATAAAAGAACAAATCTAAGTGAGAAGACTTGATGGCAAACACGTTCCACCATCAAGTCTCCTTGCTTAGATTTGTTTTATTATATCAAAATGAATAAAAACAATTAAATTTATTCATTCAAAATGATGAAATTTTGAATGGTTTAAAACTGGAAATAAATTATTATTATTATTCATAAGCAAATTACTTTTAACTTTGGCTGCAGGTTATGTAAATATAAAATTAACATATAATAAAAATTAAAATATAAATTAAGATAAAAATTAAAAAGAAAAATTACAAATAATGCATTACATAAATATTAAAATAAAAAATTTAAGCATCTAATAAAATTAAAGAATTGAATCCATTTGGGTTAAGTGCACAACTATGAGTAGTGTCATTAATATATGGACTGTTTATTTTGAAAGTGGTGTAAGTCCATTTTTTTTAAAAACTGAAATATTATATTAATTTAGCGTAAACTTTTTATTTATGTAATTATCTCATTGTTTTAAAAAAATGGACTTACACCACTTTCAAAATAAACGGTCCATATTATGATATTACAGTCCTTTTTGACAATTTATATGTCCATTTTAGGTATTAGTCAATATTCTGCATTCCACATCCACACTTTTGCTTAAATCTTTAGGTTGGATGAAATTAAAGTGCAGGAGCACTTTTGGGCTGGACTGCCCCTCATCAGCTGCAGAGAGAAAGACTTTCTCTGTGCAGCTGATGAGGGGCAGTCCAGCCCAAAAGCACTCCTGCACTTTAATTTTATTTAAGTCCTATAAGCTAGTACAGATTTTGTTGTATTTAATTAAGGACCTAATTGTCACTTTTATCTACGTTGGATGATGTTAACATGATTTGTTTTTCAGTTTTCCTTGTGTATTTGTATTCTTTCAGTTATTTTATCCTGTTCTTTATCACCAATTATTTTAACTACTTTCAACTGGTTCCATTTGATACTGATATTACAAAAGGATGCTCTTCATGCTTAGGCTGTGGATTCTCTTTTCCAATATTTTTTTTTATGTTCACCTATTCTAAATTCTCAGTTCCTATGGATGTATCTTACATACATTTCATTTATTTTAAATGTTTAAATAATGCATTATTCTTAATTTTTATTTTAAAAAGATAAAAACTTAATATTTTTTCTTAATTTATATTATATATAAACTTTAAATCAGAAGTTATATAAAGTTAATATTACTTATAAATAATATGCATTTACTTCTAATTTTAAGCCATATTCAACATTAAATGTTCTTAATTTATATTATATATAAACTTTAAATCAGAAGTTATATAAAGTTAATATTACATAAATAATATGCATTTACTTCTAGTTTTAAGCCATATTCAACATTAAGTGTTCTGAGTATTTGTATTTTTGTAAATGTTCAATCTGTTATGTTAGCTGAAGCTGCTTAAAGGTTGAAAGTGCTCAATGAATGTTTTTTCTAGAGTAAAAGTATCTGCTATAAGACTTATAAAAATTCAGTAAATTAATAAAATCAATAAAGATTTTGCAAAATTAGTTATCATAAATTACAGTGTATATTTGTAGATATAATTTAGTAGATAAAATTCATTTTGCTCATAAAACAATCATTTAGTCTACAATTCCATTGATAACAAATAAAATATTAAAAACAACTTGAACAAAGCATTATAATATTTATAATAAAATATAAAGTTTTCAGAAAAATAGCTAACGAAGTTAATTCAACATAATAGTTGTTAGAACTTAATTTTCTAATAAAAATTTTTATAATGCTCATTTAAGTTTTATCCAAAAAAGGTATAACTGCCACAATAATGAGGTGCCTATATATGTTCCAGACCACTTCTGTAAAGCAAATTTTGCTGTAAAGTGAATTACAGCCTTTTTTCATTTAACTAATGCATATAAAAGCCTAAGAACATATTTACACTATTATTAAGTACACAACAGCACTAAGTCAAACACTTGGCCAAATGACCATATTTTAAAACATTTGCATATAACCTGCCCGCTAACTATAGAAAACCATTTGATCTAATGCTTCTTCGACTTGTATCTTAACTATAGAAATCCATTGATCTAATGCTTCTTCAACTTCTGGATCTTCCATCATGCTTTCTTTTGGATGTTCCTGGAATTTCTTTCTGTAATGCTCATTCCTTACACAGTTGATTTTCATGTTGTAGGAGACACACTATGGTAGATTTTGGTTTATTTTAGTGAGTCAAGTGTAGTCTTTTGATTTTGATACACCAGTTGTATCAGTAAGTCTGTGTAGGAGAAGCGCTATGATAAATTTTGGTATACCAGTTATACCAGTGGTCTACAACGGCCTTTTGATTTTGGTACACCAGTTATATCAGCGAGTCTACGATAGCTTTATTTTAAATGGCTGACTTTTTTAATTTTATCCAGCCCAGCAATTTTACTTGAAAGTGTAAAATCATTTCTTGGCATCTTGGCAAATATTCAGGAATCTACGATAGCTTGTATTAAATGGCTGGCTTCTAATTTTATTCAGCAATGAATCGATGGCTTGTATTAAAAGGCTGGCTTTTAATTTTATCCAGCAAAGCAGTTTTTGAGTTTGGTTTATTTCAACGAGTCTACGGTGGCTTTTAATTTTATCCAGCAAAGCAATTTTATTCAAGAATAAATGGCTGGCTTTTAATTTTATCCAGCAAAGCAATTTTACCTGAAAGTGCAAAATCATTTCTTGGCTAGCAAAGATTTAATTTTAAATAAAATCGACACTGTAAATGAATATCGCTAGATACAGTAATTTTAAATAAAATCAACACTGTAAATGAATATCGCTAGGTACAGTAACAGTAGACTTTTAACTAGATGTACACTTGTCAGACTCACGACGATAGATAGCTGATTCTCATCACGCTAGTGTTGCCGAATATATCAATAGATAACTGACTCTCATCACACTAGTGTTGCTGAATACAGTATTGCAGATAACCGATTCTCATCACGCTAGTGTTGTCGAATACAGTATGACGATAGATAACTGATTCTCATCACGCAAGTGTTGCCGAATACAGTATTGTTATGCCATCATGCTAGTGTTGTCGAATACAGTATTATTATGTATTATTTATCAGCGATGATATTTACTTATAATTTTACTAAAAAATGGATGTTTATATTAGTGTGGCGACAGTGTGTCGACAATGTGTAGGGTAATAGGACATAAAGAAACGATCCTCTCCATTATGTTAGTCTGTATTGTCCTGTAGAAAGGTTTAACCTGTAAAATTACCGGTACAATAAAAATGTTATAACTTTTATATAAGGACATTTTTAAAAAAGCACACAGCAAGTATTAGTGTACATAGTGTTGCCATATTTTCGAAAAATCCCTAAAATATATCAAAAATTGAAAATTCCTTTTCTGCTACTGTCCCAATTAAGCGAAAAGTTGTCCCAATTAAGTGTTTAAATTATGTATTAGTTTGGTTTCCGTTCTTTGAGATTTGGCCCATTTAAGTGCTGCTCCAATTAAGCGGTGGCCCAATTAAGCTGAATCCAATGAATATAAAAACAACAGAACTATTAATTACTTGATTCATCATAAACTTTGTTTATTGTAAAACAATATAAAACTCAAATTAAAAATATTAAAATATTGTTTCAATTTTAAGCAAGTGTTGTACTTTATTTATTATTAACTAGGAAAAATTTACATCTCCTATGTGATAGCTATTAGGGATTATTTCCCGGGATTCCAGGATCCCGGGATCCTGGTTGATTTTGGCTGTGGGATTTATCCTGGGAAATTTTCTTTATTCCGGGATTTCTCGGTCTGAATTACTAACTTCAATAATCAATACTTACAGTCTTACACAATACACACACATTATATATATATATTGCAGCATTCAAGAAAACTCGAGAATTAGGTTAATGAACTTAATTTTCTAATAAAAATTTTTATAATGCTCATTTAAGTTTTATCCAAAAAAGGTATATAGGCATACCTCATTATTGTGGCAGTTATATGTTCCAGACCACTTCTGTAAAGCAAATTTTGCTGTAAAGTGAATTACAGCCTTTTTTCATTTAACTAATGCATATAAAAGCCTAAGAACATATTTACACTATTATTAAGTACACAACAGCACTAAGTCAAACACTTGGCCAAATGACCATATTTTAAAACATTTGCATATAACCTTCTGGATCCTTTCCATCATGCTTTCTTTTGGATGTTCCTGGAATTTCTTTCTGTAATGCTCATTCCTTACACAGTTGATTTTCATGTTGTAGGAGACACACTATGGTAGATTTTGGTTTATTTTAGTGAGTCTATGATGGCTTGTATTAAATGGCTGGCTTTTAATTTTATCCAGCAAAGCAATTTTACTTGAAAGTATAAAATCCTTTCTTGACATCTTGGCAAAGATTTAAAAATTTTAAATAAAATCAACACT